>CM076572.1:722267347-722382347 GCA_034641835.2 Pinus albicaulis | reverse complement strand
ATGAGAAAAGTGGCCATGAGAAACCCACTAGTGGCTCATGTTTTTATTCCCATTATTCTCATAATCCCTTATGCCCACTAACACATTATCATATTTCTAGAATCCAAAAAAACATAGGTAACAAAATCTATTTTCCCATTCAACTTACATCTACATGCCAGTAAGGAAAGATGCAATTCGTGCATAATAAATGTTGTGAAGGTTGTAACATTGAGTCCAACATTGATCGCTTCATTCTATGATTTCAGTGATTCAAAAACCTGTGAATTAAATGGAAATGGTTGTAGCTATAAATCCACTCAAGGAATGAAGTCATTGGGATTTGGGAGCTAACGGGTCACCAATATACCAAAATTTCTGGCTTTAACTCAGGACTACCATGTTGAGAAATTAGGCAACCAAATTTTTATGCCCAAATGTATGGTTGTGTGAAAAAGAACACTATGCCCAATTTCATATATATATATATATATATATATAAAATGTGATTGGAACTACCCTTGAAAGGACTTGTTGTTACAACTTGAATATAAAGAAACAGTGGACACTAAGACAAGAAATGTGGCACACTTAGAACACACAGATTCTATGTAGAGGGTTATAGGAAATGGTTCACACAACACAACCTATCACTGTTGAGCTAGGTATATGTATGAATAGTTGTACCAAATGTTTACCAAACATAAATTGCAGGTTATCAATATGCACCTCACAACAGAGCATTTACTGTTATATATGTTGGGAAATATATTTTCCAATTTAAAGGTGCTTTCGATCGAACAATGGATATCCTAGAATACACAACCTTAAGTGATCCATTGAAAGGCATATATTGTTTTCAAAAATTTCACACCACCAAATACCCCACTAAAATTGGCCTGGCGATCTAGCTAATAATTAAACCTAACAAGAAATCACAATGTTATGTGAATTGAATTGATTACTAAAAAAATGTAATTGATTGGCCGAGAGATTGTAGGTGAAACAATTTAGAGTACCTAAATAAAACCCAACAATTTAACAAGTCATATATTTTCATCTACTATCACATTCCAAAAGATTAAGTTTGTATATAGAGTAGAGCTATGAGAATAAAAATGCAATAAATGACATGAGATAAACCACCAAACAATTCTAGATAATTATGAGAATAAAAAATAGAACCACCACATACTAAAGTGTTAAGTCACACACCATAAGACAAAGGTTTACCATGGAAACTGAAACTGGAAAAATAACATTCAATGGATATTTCAGGCTGAGGAAATTTCTACAAAGAGTAAGCTACATTCTCAATAAAAGTTTAAATACATTCTCACTCACAGGAAACATTGCAAAATGGTTTTGTATCAAAGATAGTATTTTATCTTCAAACAAGATTATTTTGAGCTATTCATGTTCTGCTACTACTCTGCTTCATTTCCTTAGTAATATATTTTCAAATCACGAATTAAAAAAAAAAAAAACCACAATTACACTAAATAGCCTAAGTTTAATATAAGAAATACTATTTCAATCCATAATGCAAAAATTTCAATTGACATCTCCTTTCACCTTCTAGGGAAATTGCTAGTTTATGCTAGTTAATAATATGCTTTATGAAAGTAGTGTTTTAAACAATCGTCAACAATTCGACTTCATGAAAGTGGTGGTTCAAGATATTGCCATTGTACATGGATTAGTTTCTAAAATTTACTTGTAAATGCAAATTTGATCTAACTGGAATCCTATATATTTCACAACTATTTCAGATCTTGAGTTAACATTTACTTATACTCATTTGCTTATATCTATGCTTGAATATGTTGTTTTTTTGTATATGAGGATATGTTTTAACACATTTGTATCCAATCTCCATGGTGTGATTTTTTCTTTTTTTATATGAGGATGGTGGTTGTTTCCTTTGGTGGTTACAATGGAATACATATTTCCTAGCCAAAAATAATTTTTAATTCAGAACTACGTCAACATCCCCACTCCTTACATTATATTTTATTTCTTATTATTGTTTACCATGTAACTTGTACCATTACTAATATGATTATTTATATTTGTATGCAGACATCATATGCTTTTATGGTTTTTTATATTCGTATGCAGGCAACAACACTATGTCTTGCACCTAAAATTGTTTTTTTTTTTTGATGTTCATATGCAGGAAACATATGATTTTATGATTAATCCACTATGTATCTTGGCTAGGATGTATTAACTCGGGTACAAGGTACCATTATGTGCCTTGGGCATGAGGTTCCATTATTTTATAGTTTTGGTCCAAAGGTTCCATTATATATATGTTGAGTATCACATGCTGCCATTTTTGAAACAATGGATTGTTGGACACTTTTGACTACATATAACTGTCTTTGGACATACACTAACTTTTTTTATGGTTTATTTTTTTGATCAATATATTAGACAACAAATTTGACATGTTTAGAGGATTTTTTTTCTTTTATTATGGAGTGCATCTTTCAACAAATAGAATTTGTATCTATGCTAAATTAACATAATTACCATCTTGCAATAAAATTTTTGAAATGTTTCTTTATATGTGGCTACATTATCCTTAAACTTATTGAATAAAATTGATAATGGAAAACCAACATTTAAAATAGTAAGTATTCTTGTTTTGTATTTTGGCATAGTTTCATTAACCAATCAACCTTTAATTTCATTGATCGTAAGGACCATCACTCTCCTAATCCAACAAACAAGCTCAAATCCAAAGAGAGTTTGGGGGGGGTTGATCTATATTTTAATGAAATTTTAAATTGGATATTTTTGCATTGAACATGATAATTAATGAGTCAAATGGAAAATTATTGGAAAAATTGACATATTTTTTGTTTTTTCGTGCTATAACATGCTTATTTATCGATGTGATTGTTTAAAAAGTTAGTATTAATGACGTTTGAATTAGTTAGAATAAAGTTCGAATGGTAAAGAACAATTAGATTATAAATATTATTCTTTAACTACATTAATCAATTTAAAAAAAAAAAGGTGTTGGATATTTGTATAACTCTTCGAAAAGGAAGCAAGCTCACACTTATAATATTGATGAAAGAGGTAAAATGGAGGAGAGGAACAAACAACTAGGAACATATTCCAATGCTTTTACACCAGGACAAGGAATTCCTCCAACAACATTGGATTTGTAGATCCTAAAAAACATTTCATAGCTGAAACTGATTATTGAAAAAAATGATACTTATCTTATGAATTTATTTCTTCTAAACTAATTCTGATATATAATCTAAGATGAATTTTACAATGAAGATAAGATTGATGATCACTGTAATTACTTGAGACAGAAAGACAAAAACCATCTTGGTGAAGTGGGAGCTGCTCCATTCTGAGATATTATTTTTATTTTTATTCACTGAGTTGCCTTCAGATTCTTTGTTATAACATCTATAAGGAAATCCATGGTGTCTCGCATGTGTACACACCTTTTGTTTAGGTTCTCGTAGTATTTCCTGTATTCCGATAGTCGATGCAAGATTACTACATACTCAACTCGATTATGTTCCATCAGCTGATTAAAGAGGTCCTTCACGTGTTCAATCTCGGGTTTGCTTCCCATGCAATGTGGGCACGCTACTGAAGAAGCATGGGAAGCAATAAAATATCACAGAGGAAACAAACACGGATATGAAAGCTTGAGCAGAGAAGAGGGAACAACAATCAGAGCAGAGGGAATATCAATTAGAGTAGAGGGAACAAAAATCAGAGCAGAGGGAAGAACAATTAGAGTAGAGGGAAGAACAATCAGAGTGGAGGGAACAATAATCAGATCAGAGCGAATGCACACAATGATCCAATACACAACAAATGGGAGCAATGGAGATATGGCATGTTATAGAGAGGTTAATGCAGAAGAAGGTTTAAGAAGAGCGGGCATGGGAGGGATGACGGGAAGAGGACAAATAATTGGGAGAATTGAGAGGGAATTAGGACGAGGAAGGAGAATAAATGAAAGGGAAAGGAGGATCTTAGATGGAAACAAAGACGAGATAAAACAAGGAGATATTGAATAAAATAATTGGATATAATCCATGACTATATTTTGAGTGATGCATTTCCAAAATTTCAGATATTTTATTCCTTCTCTAGGCAGGACAAGGAGAACATAATATTTAAGAGGGATTCTTTCCTATACAATTGATTTTTGACAGAGCTTCACTATCATGGAATTAATATTTTGATGTGATCACTGTCAATTTTGGCTTCACCCAAGGTCCTTTCAATCGCCTTGCTTTCCTGCACGTCTACCTTTTTATTATTACCCCTTAGAATGTGGTAGTATGTAATTTTTCCAAGTTTCTTTAGGTGCTGATTGATCCTATCCATTATGTGACGCAATGCTGCATTATTTAGTTTTGTGCCACTTTCCATTTCCTAAATTATTATTGAAGAGTCTCACAGTATTATTTGGTTCTTTATGTTCCGATATTTTAAGATCTTAACTCCCAGAAGAAGCCCTATTATTTGACATGGTGCCTAAACCCCATTCAAACAAAATTGTATTTTTCTTTCCATTATCATGCATTAAATCTCCTGCCCTTGATTTTCTGGGGTTCAATTTTGAGGCTCCATTGAAGAAAAGACATGGCCTATTAAGGGTGTTTAACCAAATATTAAATTCATATGTTGGGAGTCTTATTTTCCAGTTTTGTTCCTTTCTGAGCTTGGGCACAACTGCTATCTTGGGTTTGTTATCTGCATACCTAATCCATTCCATTTCTTCTTCCTAGAGCTACGTTCGATCTATTTCTTTTGTCCCCTTGGTAGATAAAAATTCTAAAACTAGTCCCCATGTTTTTGATAGAACCCTTTCCACATTCGGCTTTTTGTTCTGGAAGATATTATTGTTTCTAGCTAACCAAATATGCTAACATAAGAAGGATGATATTCTGGTCCAGAATCTTTGAACTGTGCTTTTGTTTGAAGGTGTATGGATATTTCCTTTTCCATTCTGTGAAGAAGTCATTGAGAGGGAGGGAGTAATTTAGTGTTGTTTCAATAGAATGTGCTAGAAGATGCCAACATTCTTTTGTAAAGTTTCATTCTAGGAAGATATGTTTAATATTTTCTTCGACAAGAAGACACAATGGGCATTAAGAAGGGCCCAAAATTCACCTGCTTTTGAGATTCTTTGCTTTGAGTATTTTTCTTTTTAGGAGGGTCCAAAAAAAGATTTTGATTTTTGGCAGAATTTCAATTTTCCATGCCAATTTCCAGAGTTTCCAGTCATGATGGCCTTGCTGCTCATGCAACTTTGTGTATCCAGTTTTTGCTACATACTCCCCACCTGAGGGGTTCCATATTAATGTATCTTGATTGCCTTGTTCTAATGGAGATGCTCCTTTAAGTAAGGATATTAGAGTTTCCCATTGATTTTTTAATCCCTGAGGAAAGTTTGGAGATTTCCATTGTTTCCAAGCTCTGTCTGTGTCCCATTGAGATATTTTTTCCATAGTGGAGTAACCTTTTGATAACATCAAGTTTCGTAATCCTTTTATTTCTTGATTGTTGATGAGTGATCCTTTCCCATTATGTTGTCCTTCTATAAGTTGATCTCTTTACTATTACCCAACATTCTTAATATATTGCTTTTGATAAGAGGTAGTACCTTGATTATTAGTTTCTAGATTTGGGTGCATGGTCTTAATGGTGCTTTCCTTTATACAATTGAGATTCTTGGTGCATTTAGATATTGTGATTCCAATTTTTTCTTCCACCAACTCCTTTCTCATGTGATGAATCTCCATGCAATTTGGGCACCAAGAGATAGGTTCATCACTCCAAGTAATCGAATAGAAAGGCCTCCTTTATCATATGGCGAAGTTACTTGGATCCATTTAATTAGACTGATTTTTTTTTTTTTTTTTTGTTTTTGTTTTTTTTTTTTTTTTTTAATGTTATGCCTCCCTTCCAAAGGAACCCTCTGATTATTAATTTAATATCCTTATGTATACTTGCAAGAGTGCATATCATGGAAAACTGATAAAGGGGAAGAGCTGAGAGGATGGATTTTATAAGAATGACTCTTCCCGCTTGATTTAACTAGATCATTCCCTTGGAGTGGATCTTTTTTTTCATCTTCTCAGTGTATTTTTTCCAGATTTCAGTTTTAAAGTTTTTCTTTGTTATTGGTAGCCCAAGGTATTGAAAGTGGTTCTAGTGGGCTTGAAATGGAATATCTAAAATTTGAGATATTCTCTGGAGTGTCTGATGTGGTGTGTTCCAACCAAATATCCAAATTTTACCATTGTTTATCAAGCCTCCAGAAACTCCCACGAAATTTTTTAGAGTTTTTTTGAATCTTCTTAAAACTATGCATGATGCTCCACCCATTAATAGGTTTTCGTCCACAAATAAAGAATTATTTATGCTTCTTACCCCTTTACTCATTGAGAGGCCTGTCAAGGTGTGATTTATGTTGAGCCCCAATATTGTTCTTTCTTTCATCTTACTTCACTCCATTTTCCTTTGTCCATTGTTATCCCAGGCCCAAATGATCAATGAAATTAGTTAAAATTACTTTTAGAATGAATAACATGGCTAACTTGCTAAGTTTTGTGATTTTGTCATTGTAATGCATTTTGAACTAAAACTAGCTACAGAATGCAGACATTCCGTAGCTAACCACCAATTCTGCAGCTGTCTTCACGTTCTAGCATGTTCCAGGTGTCCTCTCAGGAAAAACCACACATGGGTATATTCCACATCATGTCCTCAACGTTTTTTGCTCACCATGAAGAATGAACCGAATTCTGGACGTGGTTTTGTACGTGGGAACTCATTCAAGGAGGCAGACTTCTAATAGGACAAGGACAGTCTAGATGTCCTTTGTCCCTTTACGCTGCCATCTTTAGAGTCCTAGTACGATTTTTATATGAAAAGACAATGATCCCCGTATTGTTGCAAGTTCTGTTATAAAGATTTGTTATAAATGCACTTGGGAAACCGAGAGACAAGCTCTAGATTTTGATTAGATTTCATGGATTGACTGCTATTTTTCTGAAGACCGAGAATACTCTCTTTTAAGTTATTTTCCTTTAATGAAGAATACAACATTGCTTTGAACGTGTTGAGTTGATTTTGAGTTAGATTCCGTCTGGTGGTAGAGGGCCCCTGCCTCCTGAACGACTTTACTTTCGTAACTTAGATAAGTATCTTAGTTCGTTTTCACGTTTTTGAAGTTTGAGTTCATAGTTAATTTCATTAGTCACTATAGCTATACTTGTTCTAAGAAAATCTTCCAAAATATCAGTATAATGAATGAGAAATGGCTGTAGTGTTATAGATTTTAATTGCAATTTCTTTTGTTCATTATCACAGTTGAACTTATTCTAGTAAACTCTTCCAAAAAATCATTATGATGACTAAGGCATGAATGTGATATTGAAGGTTTCAGTTGCTTGTTTAAACTAAGTAGCATAGCTGATCTTACTCTTAAAACGCTCTTCCAAAATATCATAACAATGGGTAGGAAATAGCTGTGATGTCTTAGTTTTTAATTGTAATTTCTTTCAGTTTTCATGTTTGCATTTGCATTGAATTGTACAGCCAGGATTGTTCTAACAAGCTCTTCCAAAATACCATTCATGATGGACAAAATAGGCTGTAGAATCCCATATATTAATTGCATGATAACTTAGTTAGAGTACTCCGGAGTCAAATTGCATTCAATTCATGCTCTGTTATTTTGTTTCAAGTTTGATAATGGCTTGTTAGTTTAGCACTGTTTATTATAGACGAGTAGCACTCTAGTTTAGTTCCAGCTTAGCTCACTGTGTTTACATGCCACGTTTAATTTCCATCCATTGCATATTAAATTGCATTAGTTGTCAAACTTAAATACCACGGTCTTCATTATTTACAAAACTTCTTTTGTTCTAAAACATATATTGACTTATAATCATCTGAACAGAAGATAGTATCAGTCCAAGGCCTGGAGTACTTTTGCAACCTTTTTACCATTTCACAAACAAGCCTTTCCTCAAAAGACTATTCTGAAAGGAAATCTGTAACTTTTGAGTGAGGTTTAGTGGTGTTAAACTAAGTTGTAGAATAGAATTAGGAGCTAGTTTTAGAGTAGAGATCTTATGATGTTACCAATGTTCTTCTCAAAATATGTTTCAACAAACATTTAATCATGGATGAGATGTTGTATCATTATAAGTTGATTGTTTAATTGTTTAGTTAGGAGAATTTTTATACTTAGCTGCCCATTTCTCAAGCTCTTCCAAAATACCTTTAATGAAAGAATTGGACAAGTTAAGTTCATGTTGTGATTTATTTTCTTGAAGTCATTATCAAGCTTTGTATTCTGCTTAAGTCATAGTTTAGGTTCGGTCTGTTTCAGTCTTTGCATTTGTCATTTGTCATTCATAACTTAGGCTTTGCTTTGTTTTTAACCAGTAGCTTCTTTCCACCAGCATTTAGTTCTTTTCCTTGTGAACATAAAACCATCAAAAGACCAAAAACATCATAAAACACTAAACACAACGCAGTAAGAAAAAAACACCTAGGCACATACAGTGCACTTCACTTCAGCAGTTTACCAACCCTGGTTGACAATTAAATGAACTCAATTTAGGAGACTAGGTTGAGCACAAACATTTTGGCACCGTTGCCGGGGAAGTGAAAACTAGGTAACCTTTGTTTCTTAACTCCCAAAAACAATTATATGCATAGAGAGAGAGACTCAAGGGGTAGATTCATAAGTAGCAGAAGCAGAAGTTTGATTCATAGAACACCACTTGTTTCACCTAGACCAAGAGCTAGTACACCTTCAACTCAGACCCACATTCCATCCTTTACTGATCCTGGACTTCTAGAAGACCTAAGATAAGATATTCCATTATAGAAACCTTCCACTTCATCCACTGAACCTGCCTTAGAAGAAGATCCAAAGACTCTTGTTAGGGACACAAACTTTTCCACTTCCACAGGAGAATCAACCATGGCAGAAGAAGGGGGAGGAGGAGTCTTTAATGGAGAACACACATTATTTGGAGGGGGTAGAGGTAGAGGTAGAGGAGAAGGAGGTAGAGGTGTAGAAGGAGGAAGAGGTAGAAGAGAAATAGGAAGCTCTTTTGGGTTCCCTATAATAGATGAAGAAACCAACACAACCATGAAAAACATTTCACCCTCTATCCTTCCAAACTTCTATGGACTTAAAACTGAAGATCCTGAAACCTTCCTATTTGAATTTGAAATCCTGTGTAGAACTTATGACTACTTACAAGATGCTCAAAAACTTAAACTATTTCCTTCAACATTGAAAGGAGCGGCATTGAAGTGGTTTATGAGTTTGATCAACAGTTCTATTAGGACATGGGAAGACATGAAACAAGCATTTCTAGAGAGGTATTTGGATTATTGTATGCCAGTCAATCATAAGGAGGAAGTGTTTAAGATGTTACAAAAAGAAGATAAAAACTTGGAAGATTTTTTGGAGAGATTTCATTACAACATCAAAAGAGCAAAAATGGAAAACTTAGATCAAGACACCTTAAAAGCTCTTTTGTTGAAAACAATTAGGGATGAATGGTTGGATATCCTTAACATGATGGAAAAAGGGGATATATCACAGCTCACATTACCTGAAATATATGAGTTATGTATCAACCTTTCAAGAGGGAAATCTAAAACTGTAAAAGGTCCAAGAGATCTTGCTCTTGCAAGGGCAAGTAAGTCTGCTTCTGGGACAGTAATTAGGTCAGAAATAGGACATATGCTTGATGATTTAAAATCTGACATCTTAGGGAGTCTTAGTGAACAAATAGACACCCTTAAGATACAAAACAAGCAAAAAGCTGAATCTGATGCCTTAGCAATCTTTTGTCCCAAATGTAGAAAGAAACATGCCTTGAGAGAGTTTCCTTTGGATGTAAAAGTTGTAGAGACCTATGTCATTTGTTCTGAAAAACATGAGACCAAGAATTGTCCTTCCCTTCCTAGTCTCAAAGCTGTCTTTCAAGAGGAAACTCCTACAAATTCCACAGAATCTCTCAATTTTGTCTCTAGAAGGCCTTGGCAAGGACCTCAAACACAAGGATTCCATGATCAAATGTATAACCAACCTCCACCTTGGAATTCTTGGCAGCAACCTTGGCCTCAATTTAAAAATCAATCTCAAGCTTGGGTACAAGGGGCACAAAATCCCTATGGAAGATACTCTCAGTCCTATCAGTATCCACCATCCTATCCACCATACCCACATTTTTATCCTCAAAATCCTCAACAAAATTTTCAACAAAACCCTCAACAACATCATCAAAACCTACCACATCAAAATCAACCACTTCCATTACCATTTCCTCAAAAATCAAATCAGTTTCCTGCTCAACCCATACCAAACCCCAATAATAAAAATCCTCAGAACACATACATGATAGAAGGCCAACAGTTTCCAACTTATTTAATTACTCCTTTAGATCTTAGTGATGTTCAACTTAGGTCTGGAAGAATACTTGAAAAGAGGAAACCTTCTGTGATCATACAAGAACAAGATAACTCTGAGGAAGACTCTCTACGGGTGAATAAAAGTCTTGAGGGAGACACATCTTTTCAAGACCCAAACACTGAAAAATCAAAGCAAAAAGATCCAATAATCTCAACTCCTGTATTAGAGCAACCATCCACATCTACTTCTATACCTCCCTTTCCAGAAAGATTACAAATTGATAGAGGTGTAGAAAAACAAATTATGGTGCCTAATTATGATTTTCTAGATGAGCTGAGAAATGTTTGCATTAAAATTCCATTATTACAAGCCATCAAGGAAATTCCAATTTTAGCCAAAACAATAAAGGAGTTGAGCATGAAGAAAACAAGAAAAAGAATAAGAGAAATAAAGAAAATTCAACTGGCAGGAAAAATAGCAGACATTATGATGGGCAAGATTGCTATTCCAAAGTATCTTGACCCAGGAAATCCAGTTGTTAAAATTCATATCAATGGAATTGAAATCCAAAACACACTCATTGATTTAGGAGCAGCAATCAATATCATGAGTAGACAAATCATGGATAAACTGAAACTTCCTAATCTTCTCTTTACACCCACATTATTACAATTAGCAAACAGATCTGTGATCAAACCTGATGGGGTAATAGAAGACATTCCAGTGTCCCTAGATTCTTGGGAGTACCCTGTGGATTTCATGATCCTAACTCCTAAGAATAATCTAGGAGGACACCCTATTATATTAGGAATACCTTGGTTAGCTACAGCTGATGCTTTCATTAGTTGTAGATCCGGTGATATGCACATCTCTGATGGTAGTTCAACTAAGAAATTCACTTTGTATCCTCCAGCAAGGACAATTACAGATTTAGATGATACTCAATGGATAGAGGATGAAGAAGACTTACAACCTCTCTTCACAATTGCAGAAATTAGTGAAGATAATCAAATTCTTAATACTTAGAAAACTTTGAATCCCCTTCAGAATACAAACATGAACCATTTCAAGAGGGATCCAACATTGAGTTTTTGTCATCAAGACAGATGTCTCTTCATTCTATGGATAAATTTGGCAGCTCTACAAGTGAGATATTTCCAGGCAAAACTTTGAACATAAACAAGAACTTAGAAAAATCTCAACAAGAAGAGTTAGTCAAAGTATTACAGAGACATTCTTCTGCATATGCATGGGAATACACTGACATGAAAGGGATAAGCCCCAAGACTTTCACTCATCACATCTATATAGAGGAAAATTGCAAACCAATCAGACAACCTCAAAGACGGATGAATCCAAATCTTAGGGAAATTGTTAAAGAAGAATTGCAAAAATTGTTAAATGTTAATTTCATCTATCCTATTTCAGATAGTCAGTGGGTTTCTCCTTTGGTAATTGTGCCAAAGAAAAATGGAAAATGGAGGGTATGTGTTCACTACCGAGAACTAAACAAAGCTACTCTTAAAGACCATTTTCCCTTACCTTTCATAGATCAAGTGTTAGATACATTAGCTGGCAAAAAGTACTTCTCATTCTTAGATGGGTTTAGTGGTTACAACCAAATCCAAGTAGCACTTGAAGATCAAGAAAAAACCACATTTACCTGTCCTTGGGGTACTTATGCTTACCGAGTATTTCCATTTGGATTATGCAATGCACCTGCCACATTCCAAAGAGCAGTATTAGGAATTTTTTCAGATCTAATACATGATTGTGTAGAGGTATATATGGATGATTTCACAGTTTATGGGAATACATTTGAAGAAGCTTTAGCAAACTTGGAAAAAGTTTTAAAGAGATGTTAAGAAGCTAATCTTTCACTTAGTCATGAGAAATGTTTCATGATGTTTACTAAAGGTATTGTTTTGGGGCATCACATTTCAGGGGATGGGATTAGAGTTGATGAGTCAAAAGTTGAAGTCATCTCTAACTTATCTATTCCAAGTTGTCAAAAAGATGTTAGGAGTTTTCTAGGATTTACAGGCTATTATCGAAGATTTATAGAAAACTTCACCAAGATAACATCTCCACTCTTCAAATTACTTACCAAAGACTGTGAATTCAAATGGAGTTCTGACTGCCAGTTAGCCTTTGAGACCCTGAAAACAAAAATTTCTGAAGCACCTATTTTAAGGGGACCTAACTGGAAGCTACCTTTTCATATTTCAACAGATGCCTCAGATACAGCTCTAGGAGCAGTATTGGGACAAAAATACCTGATTCCTTATGCCATCTACTATACCAGTAAAAATTTGACTCCTGCAGAGTTAAACTATACTGTAACTGAAAAAGAGTTTTTAGCTGTTGTTCATGCCATAAACAAATTCGGACACTATATAACAGGCTATGAAACTTTTGTTCACACTGATCATTCTGCAATTAGATACTTAATGAACAAATCAATTACTAATGGCAGAGTCATAAGATGGTTATTTCTCTTACAAGAATTTAACATTACCATTCTAGATAGGCCTGGAAAACAAAACACAGTAGCTGATTTCCTATCTAGACTCCAAAACATCAAAGATGACACTCCAGTTGAAGATCAATTTCCCGATGAATATCTTTTTGCAATTTCTACTCAAACTCCTTGGTTTGCTGACATTGCTAATTATTTAGTTTCAGGAAAATTTCCTTCAATAATGAATGCAAGAGATAAAAGAAAAATCATTTATGACAGTGCAAAATATTCATGGGTTGCTAATGAGTTGTACAAGACAGGTCCAGATTTGATCATTAGGAGATGTGTTCGTGAAGATGAGATGTCTGAGATTCTCAAAGCATGTCATGATGAACCTTGTGGCGGACACTTTGCTGATAAGAGGACAGCTTATAAGATCCTTCATTTAGGATATTATTGGCCATCCTTGTTTAAATATGCTAAAGAGTATGTCAAAAGGTGTGATAGTTGCCAAAGGGTAGGGAAACCTTCTCCTTCAGGTGAGATGCCATTACAACCTCAAGTACATATTGAACCTTTTGAAAAATGGGCTTTGGATTTTGTAGGACCTATTAGTCCTCCATCAAGACAGAAAAGGTATATATTAGTTTGCACTGATTATGTTACTAAATGGGTAGAAGCCAAGCCATTACTTGTTGCTAATGAAGCATCTGTAGTTACTTTTTTTTTTGAGGATATTTTTACTCGTTTTGGTGTCCCAAGGGAAATTGTTACAGATCAAGGAGCTCAATTTACATCAAGGCTAGTGGAGCAAATGATGGAGAAGTACAAAATCAGACATAGAAAATCTACTTCTTATCATCCACAAGCAAATGGTCAAGTGGAATCTACTAATAAGGTCATTGAAGGAATCCTAACAAAGACTGTTCATTTACATAGAAGAGATTGGGTAGATAGGCTTCCTGAAGCCTTGTGGGCCTATAGAACTACATGGAGAAACACAACAAGTCATACTCCTTATGAACTTGTTTATGGAAAGCAAGTTTTGTTTCCCATAGAGTTCCAGATTCAAACTTTCAAAATGGCAATTCAGCTAGGACTTGATTTAACGGAGGCACAAAAGCATAGATTGGAGCAGATTAATGAATTGGATGAGATCAGACAAGATGCAGTTCAGAAAACAAGTCTAGTCCAACAACAAAGGACTAGATGGCATGAAAAGTACATCAAAGAGAAGAAGTTCAAAGAAGGTGACCGGGCTCTCTTGTTTGATTCAAAATTCAAGGATTTTCAAGGTAAATTTCAAACACATTGGCTTGGGCCATATGAAATTGTTAAATTTTTTGACAATGGAGCAGTAAAAATCAGGACAATAGATGAAGAAGAGGTCACTTTTCTTGTGAATGGTCATAGATTGAAGCTGTATCACAAACCACTCTCAAGAGAAGAATTTTTCAAGAAGTTCCAGGAAAACAGTGATGTGAAGTTAATGAAGAAGAATCTTTCTTCTTCATCAACTTGATTCAATTTTCTGAAGCATTTATTTGAAAAAATAAAAAATAAAAATAATAATAAATAAATAAATAAAGTATAAACATGAAAACCAATCACTGATTGGCATGTTTATATAGAAAAGATAGGGTGAAAATCAGAGTCTTTATGACACTTTAACTTTTCCATTTTGTTTTTGTAAGCAGCGGTTACAAAATCATAAGTTCAGATCCATTGCACTTATGATCCATCTCATTTCATTCAATTTACTTATCCATCCATACTCCATTTCATTCATTCATTCATACTTCACTTCATTCCATATTTGATTCATCTCATTCCATACTTCATCCACCTCATTTCCATATCAAAATTTAAAGTTTGATGTTTTTCTGCAAATGAATAACACATGTCATGGATTGCAGGCCATTTCTTATATTCTTCCACTCCATTTCATAAATTGTAATCCATCCTATTCCATCATTCACTTCATACATATTCCATTATACCATGTTTCATCATCTATCTTCACCCATTCCATAAAATATTCCATGTATATTCCAAACCACTCCATTCCATGATTAAAATTCTCTACAGGTACATTCTGCAGCTAAACAAACATTCTGCAGCTAATCAGACTTTCCGCAGCCAGACAGTCATTCCGCAGCTACAGATCCTGAAGACACTGATCAACAAACATTTGAATTGCAACAAGATGATCCAGTATATCCATGAACAAGCAAACTCAAGAAGGATTATGAAGACTCACAAAGTAATGGTTTCCAGAGGAGAAGAAAGTATATGAAGACCACAAAAAGCAGATGAAAAGCAAAGGTAACAAGTTTTGATTATAATGGCATATCATAAACTTTAGTATAGTTTTAGTTATGAATCATTCGAAAAGTTGTTTTGATTATTTTTATTGATCATGCCAAATATACCCTCCGCAAAACTTTGGATAAAAATCCTTCATTTCAAATTCTATACCCGATCATCATTTAAGCGGTTAAAAGGCTGAAGTGTTTGATTTTCTTACGTCACCCAACCAAATCATTTAATGATGATTTTTGAATCCGTTGTAAAAAAATCTCCGCAGTATTTTCACTCATTGATTTGTTTTCACCTCACTTCATTAACTCGTTCCATAACCACTCCCTATTACTCCATCCCGTAGCCAACCCTTCATCATTTCATTCTGTAAAACAGAGGTATCTCTATCACCGTGAGCAGAGGTATATCAGTTTGAAAGTTGAAGCCACTGTCACCGTGAAGCAGAGGTATATCAGTTTGAAATTTGAAGCCACTATCACCGTGAAGCAGAGATATATCAGTTTGAAGATTGAAGCACTATCACCGTGAAGCAGAGGAATATCAGTTTGAAGGTTAAAGTCATTGTCTCCGTGAGCAGAAAGAGTACTAATCCGAAGATTAAAGAAGAAATTATGGGCCTCATCGTGAGAACTGAACCAGTGGGCACAAAATACCTGGAAGGATACCCTCAAAGCAGAGAAATGTTGCAACAGGCAGGATGGCTACAATTCCTCTAGAAATTTAATGGCTTCCACAAAGAAGTTACTAAAACATTTGCAAGGACATTCAAAGGAGCCGAGGTTGAAGTTGGAGATGTTAAATTCACTGTCACAGAGGTTTTTATTGCAGAAGCAACATGATTGCTTAGACATGGAGAAAGATGGTTTAAGAACAGAGAATTTCATAATGAATCATGGAAGCAAATCCTCAAATCACTAGGTATGGATGTCACTGTGTTTAAAAAGGGAATTCCAAGCTCTGCATTAAAGAATAAATGGAGAAACATATTGCTTATTCTACAAAAATTTATCACTTGTGAAGGTAGATATGGTACTTTCTATGTTTACCATATTAGGTTGATAATGCATTTCTTAGAGGAAGAGCTAAATTTGCCCTATTTCTTGCTTCAAAGTTTAAAAAAGATGCCTTCAAGTGTTCAAAGGAGAGTCCAATTCCTAGAGACAACTCTATACCATCATGGCTTGGTTAAGATTTTAATTGAACACCATTTAGCCAAAAAAAAAGATACTTGGGATAATTTCTTGGTGAGAAATCACTTTGAGGAACCAAAAAAGCCTTCACCTGAACATCAGCCTACAAAGAGAAGCAGAAAATGGAGAGCCTCTAAAATTGAAATTGAAAAAACAGTACAGGAAAGTAGTGAAGAAATAATCTCTGAGAAGTTGACTCAGATTAAGAGACAACTTAAGGAAGAGAGGGTAATCAGAAAATCTGCCACAGAAAAAGGAGAGGGATCATCCTAGCCAAGAAGAAGCCATAGACTCAGGGGGAAACTAAGGAAAACACAGATCAAACAAACCGGGGTGATAAACATAGAAGATGAGGAAACCTCTATTGAAGAAGATGTTGAAGAAGATTTTGATGAAGAAATCCCTGAAATTGACCCTGCACAGCAAGAAGTTTATGACTATGTTGAAACATTTGAAAGGAAAGCTTCAGAGAGTAGAGATAGAACCCCTAGTCCTTCACTTTCTGAAATAGATGTGTTAAGAAGAGATAGGTATGAGCTGGAAGTACTTAATAGACATATCAAAACTGAGAATGATATTCTGAAGGAACAAGTCAAACTCAAAACCAGTATGAACTCAACCCTGTCTCTACAAATGGACAAAGTGGAAAAGGCTAATGAAAAGTTGAAAAAGAGGAACAAGAAGCTAATCAGGGCACTTACCAATTTAAGGTTCAAGTTAGTCATTAGGAAACCCATAAGACCTTTAACTTCCAGGAAAAGAAGAAGAAGAGGGTTGGATGTTCTTGCAGAAGTCTTTGAGTTTATGGAATAAGTTGCATGAGGACATGCAAGAAGTCAGCAGTGGGGGTATGTTGAGCCCCAAGATTGTTCTTTCTTTCATCTTACTTCACTCCATTTTCCTTTTTCCATTGTTATCCCAGGCCCAAATGATCAATGAAATTAGTTAAAATTACTTTTAGAATGAATAACATGGCTAACTTGCTAATTTTTGTGATTTTGTCATTGTAATGCATTTTGAACTGAAACTAGCTACAGAATGCAGACATTCCGTAGCTAACCACCAATTCTGCAGTTGTCTTCACGTTCAAGCATGTTCCAGGTGTCCTCTCAGGAAAATCCACACATGGGTATATTCCACATCATGTCCTCAACGTTTGTTGCTCACCATGAAGAATGAACCGAATTCTGGACGTTGTTTTGTACGTGGGAACTCATTCAAGGAGGTAGAATTCTAATAGGACAAGGACAGTCCAGATGTCCTTTGTCCCTTTACGCTGCCATCTTTAGAGTCCTAGTACGATTTTGATATGAAAAGACAATGATCCCCGTATTGTTGCAAGTTCTGTTATAAAGATTTGTTATAAATGCACTCGGGAAACCGAGAGACAAGCTCTAGATTTTGATTAGATTTCATGGATTGACTGCTATTTTTCTGAAGACCGAGAATACTCTCTTTTAAGTTATTTTCCTTTAATGAAGAAGACAACATTGCTTTGAACGCGTTGAGTTGATTTTGAGTTAGATTCCGTCTGGTGGTAGAGGGCCCCTGCCTCCTGAATGGCTTTACTTTCGTAACTTAGATAAGTATCTTAGTTCGTTTTCACGTTTTTAAAGTTTGAGTTCATAGTTAATTTCATTAGTCACTATAGCTATACTTGTTCTAAGAAACTCTTCCAAAAGATCATTATAATGAATGAGAAATGGCTGTAGTGTTATAGATTTTAATTGCAATTTCTTTTGTTCATTATCACAGTTGAACTTATTCTAGTAAACTCTTCCAAAAAATCATTATGATGACTAAGGCATGACTGTGATACTGAAGGTTTCAGTTTCTTTTTTACACTAAGTAGCATAGCTGATCTTACTCTTAAAATGCTCTTCCAAAATATCATAACAATGGGTAGGAAATAACTGTGATGTCTTAGTTTTTAATTGTAATTGCTTTCAGTTTTCATGTTTACATTTGCATTGAATTGTACAGCCAAGATTGTTCTAACAAGCTCTTCCAAAATACCATTCATGATGGACGAAATAGGCTGTAGAATTCCATAGATTAATTGCATGATAACTTAGTTAGGGCACTCTGGAGTCAAATTGCATTCAATTCATGCTCTGTTATTTTGTTTCAAGTTTGATAATGGCTTGTTAGTTTAGCACTGTTTATTGTAGACTGGTAGCACTCTAGTTCAGTTCTAGCTTAGCCACTGTATTTACATTCCACATTTAGTTGTCATCCATTGCATATTAAATTACATTAGTTGTTAAACTTAAATACCACGACCTTCATTATTTACAAAACTTCTTTTGTTCCAAACCTATAATTAACTCATAATCATCTGAATAGAAGACAGTATCAGTCCAAGGCCTGGAGTACTTTTGCAACCTTTTTACCATTTCATAAACAAAGCCTTTCCTCAAAAGACTACTCTAAAAATAAATCTATCACTTTTGAGTAAGGTTTAGTGATGTTAAACTAAGTTGCAGAATAGAATTAGGAGCTAGTTTTAGAGTAGAGATCTTATGATGTTACCAATGTTCTTCTCCAAATATGTTTCAACAAACCTTTAATCATGGATGAGATGTTGTATCATTATAAGTTGATTGTTTAATTATTTAGTTAGGAGAATTTTTACACTTAGCTGCCCATTTCTCAAGCTCTTCCAAAATATCCTTAATGAAAGAATTGGACAAGTTAAGCTCATGTTGTGATTTATTTTCTTGAAGTCATTATCAAGCTTTGTATTCTGCTAAGTCATAGTTTAGGTTTGGTTCTGTCTCAGTATTTGCATTTGTCATTTGTCATCAACAAATTAGGCTTCACTCTGTTTTTAACCAGTAGCTTCTTTCCACCAGCATTTAGTTATTTTCCTTTGTGAACATAAAACCATCAAAAGACCAAAAACATCATAAAACACTAAACACAACACAGTAAGAAACAAACACCTAGGCACATACAGTGCACTTCACTTCAGTAGTTTACCAACCCTGGTTGACAATTAAATGAACTCAATTTAGGAGACTAGGTTGAGCACAAACAATTTATTTTGTAATATTCTAGTTTACTGCTCAAAGAATCAACCATCAAGATGTAGAGGAAAGGAGACAAGGGGAAATCTCTTCTTAAACCTTGAGAGCTTTGAAAAAAATCACAAGGCCTTCCATTAACAAGGGGTGATATCCATGGGCCACTTACACACGCTTTTATGATTTCAACAACCTTTGTCGAGAAGCCAAATTTATACAACACTGCTGAAAGGAAGGAAATATTAACTCTGTCAAAGGCATTTTCCATATCTATTTTTAATATAAATCCCTGTTCTTTGCACACTATGCTAGAATGTAATTCCTAATGAACTAAAATAATATTGTCTAAAATCTGTCTGCAAGGAAAAAAACCTCCTTGGTTCTATGAGATTAGGTAGTGGAGGAGAGGTTTAATACAACTTGCAAGAATATTAGTTATTAATTTGTATGAAGAGTTACAAAGAGAGATTGGTCGAAATCTGCTCAGGGAGGAAGGTTGAGTTTCTTTTGGTATGAGGGCTAAGTATGCCAAGTTTTTGTACCCTCCGATCTTCTTCTTCCTGAGGACATCACTGAACATCTTTAACAAATCTTTTTTAATTAACAACCAATAAGAATGGTAGAAAAATATGGAGATTCCATCCGGGCCAGAAGCTTTATCTGGATGGAGGCTCCATACTGTTGCCATTAGCTCAGATTCTGTGACATCTTTGATAAGCTCTTTATTCATTGCTTCATTTATAATGTGTTGAATTTGCTTAATGAAGTCTTCGACATAATTTGCATTCCCTTGTTCTGTTGTTAACAAATTTTTGTAGTGATTATGTGCTTTTTTCTTTAACTCCTCTTTCCCTTTGATATTCACACTCCCCTCCCCAATGATTTTATCAATGTGGTTTTTTATCATTCTTAGCTTTGTAGAGTTGTGAAAGAAGGTGGTGTTTTTGTCACCTGCTTTAATCCACAACAGCCTTGACTTTAACCTCCATGCTTCTTCTTCCTTCCTGTTATTTATGTAAATCTCCTAGTGCATCTATTTTTCCCTTAGTTGGTTTTGTTTTGTGTCTCTCATATTCTCTACCTTCTCTTGAAATTTTACCATTTCTTTTTGAAGTTCCTCATTTACTGTTTTTGGTTCCTTATAACTGTTTTTTGCCCATTGCTTGGGGCTGATTTTGAAATTCCTTAGTTTTGTTTCCATATGTAGCTGGGAGAGCCATTTAGTTTTAAGGGGTTCCTAAAATTATTGTTACAGGTTATGGTCTAAAGCAACTAAGGGAATAATTTTGGATGATTCTAAGTTGAACTTTGATACTATGTTATCCTCAATTAAAATTATGTCCAGTCTTTCTTTTATGTTTTCCTTTCTTGACCTCTTGTTATCCCAGGTGTACTTTCCATTTTTAGGTGGGATATCCATTAAATTGCAGCTCTCTATAATCTCTTCAAGAGAGCCTCGAGAAGGGTATGAATGAAAATTTCCTCCTCTTTTTTCTTCAGCATTTAAAATCAGATTTAAATTCCCCCCATGATGGGATTTGTTTCTTGTTCCACCAACATATTTTCTTTTAGAGTTTTCTAGCATGTTTCTTTATCTCTATAATGGATTAGAGCGTAGACATTGTAGAGGTTTATTTTCATTTCCATGGTTTTTCTTTTCAACTCGGTTTTTATCCAATGTGGCTCTATTCGCTAGTTTTGTAGCTCCCACTTATCTTTTCACCAGCTTATCCCTCCTGAGGCCCCAGTGGTTGGGAGGGCTATCCCTTCATATTTTTCTATTTTTTGGATCATATTTTCCATTTCTTGCCGGAAGATTTTGGTCTCCTAGAGCATTAGAATATCAAGCTTTTATGTTGCTATAAGATCTCTTGTTATGTTTAACTTAGAGGGATGTCCTAAGCCTTTGCAGTTCCAAGAGACAAAGTTCATTATTTACTGAGATTTGGTACAGAGGGACCTTTCCCTTGGTGAGGATGTTGGTCTTTCTCCTTGCTTCATGTGCCTTTTTCAAGATAGCTCTCCATTAGTTGTTGAGTGCCTAATGTGAGTTCCTTTGCTATTGCTTCATCTCTTAAGTCTTTGTTTGTTCTTCTTCCTAGATTTTTGGATTTTTCATCAGATAATAGGGATTATTTCGACTGATTTCTTGTTAGAATCATTTTAGAGGAGCGAGGGGGAGGGCTAGGAGGAAAGGATGGGGAAGGAAAGAGAGGAGGGATAGAGCCAACGAAATCAGGAAAGGAGGGAGGGTGTAAAAGAGAAATTCCAACCCCAGGAGGAGCTTGAGGTGAAAGAGGAGGGGCATGATGGGAAAGAGGAAGATTAGAGGGGGAGTCAAGGAACTCAAAAGGGTTAGAGACAAGGAGGGGATTAGCTTAAGGGAGGGGGATGGAGGAGTGAAGGAGCTCCTTCGAGGGAGGGAAGAGTTCGAGGTTGAGGTTGATACATAAATGTGAGCAGGCTTATTTCCTATTTTCTTTTTCTTTACTTGCTCCCATTTTGGCTCTTGTGTTTCTTCATTTTTATTTTCTTGATCATTTATTGTTACATCTATTACGAAAATTCCCATATTACAGCTACTGGATGTGATTCCAGTTGTTCACTTCGGTATTTATCGCCTTCGGGAGTCCTTCGCCTAAGTCAAATTCAACACAAATCCTTGCGCATGCCTGCATATTTTATTTTGGCTCGCTTATGTCTATCTATTTTCCTACAACATTGCCGATGGATTTGACTTAATCATATCCCCAACAATGCAAAGGGAGGCGGGGGAGACACACCCAAATTGGGATCACATTCAAAATATCCAGCTCGAGATCGAATTATGGAGTCCACTTGTTTAGATAAATCCCTCTTGTGTCCATAAAATGTGGACCGTCCTTGAAGATAAGATAAATGAAACATAAAAAAACGTCTTCCACATAAATGAATGGATATTTTCCCTTGAATAACTTGAGTCCAGTTTCTCTCCACCCATTTCTGGATTGTTTTTGGTGATGGGCAGAGCCCTATGAACTATCTAATGAATCATTTTTCTAAGAGCGAGAGGGCTGCTTTGCAAGGAAGTGTAGCGGGAAGAGTAATTTCTGGTATGTCTGCAAGTTTTTCAACGAACTTAGTGAAAACTGGATGAGATGGAGGAGGGCCCATTGATGAAATAAGGCAAGAAAATATTGGAGCAGATTCATATGAAGGAAGCTGCAATGATTTTGGTGGAGGATCAGATGACAGATCCCCTCCCGGATTAGACTCCCGAGGGGCCATGGCAGCGAAGGAGTTCGAGGTAGTAGAGGCACAACGTTGCTAGGTTAGGCAACAACACACACTATTCCGTAAAATATATTATTAAATTAATACTTGAAAACAAACTTACATTAGCCAATTTTATATAGCTAAAAGGCATATAGTTCTAATGGCAAGGTTGGAATTTTCTATTAGTTCATTAAAAAACATGAAACTATATAACATAAAAATATAAGAATTTTTTTTATATAACATACAATATATAACAATAACAATAATATATAACATATAACATGTTTAATTTAGAGAGAGAGAGAGAGAGAGAGAGAGAATTGATACACATATAAATAAAAAAAATTCAAAATTGTACAAGTCTTTGTTTCCTTAAATTCAAGACAACATAATAGATAGGATATAAATTTATGTTCCAATATTGTAACTATCTAGGAAAAAACAACTACATTTAATATAATTTCAGGTGTTCCATTCACATGAAATGTGTTAGTGGAAATTTTTTAAGAATGGTATCGTGATATTTTATCGATAATTTCCATTGTCACATATTTTCTACTCTTCACTTATTTCAACTGCAATCGAGCTCCTATGACCAAATGACTATATTGGACACATATAACATCTAACTGGAAGTCTTGAAAAATAACGTGGTCTTTACATTTCTTTGCTTCTTCAAAGAAATACCCCAATAAAACCACTGAACCAACTGGATATGCATAATTTGAAGGATATTTATACTCTCGTAGCAATGTGCTTTTGGACTTAGTGCATCACAATAAATATTCATGCACTTTTTCTAGATTATATTTTTGTGCAATGACAACAAATACATCACCTTTTCTAACCATATCAGAATCTTAATCAAAATAATTGTCAATCACAACCACTTCATTGTCCATATCCTTATCAATACAATTTGGAAGTGGGGGAATTTGTGCCAGTTCTTCGTGTATCCATGGTTTGAAATATTTGTTATTGTGGCTTACACACTTAGTGGTGGGGTCCATATCATCAATAATGCATGACAAAAGAAATAGTACTTTCGTTTCTAAATTAAGAATATATTTATCATTTTCTCACTTCTAATGGAGTGCAAGCATCTTGTTCCATGGATTTTTTGACAATTATATGGCATCTATCTATTAACATCACCCAATGAAATATTCAAAAAGTACCTTCTTGAAAAAAAAGCTCATGTAAGTCAAATTTAATGGTTTATAAATATATCATTTTGATAGACAAACACATGTAACACACACATCTCTCTCTCTCTCTCTCTCTCTATATATATATCTATATATATATATATATATATATATATAGAGAGAGAGAGAGAGAGAGAGAGAGAGAGAGAGAGAATATATATATATATATATATATATATATATATATATATATATATATATATATATATATATATATATAGAGGGAGAGAGAGAGAGAGAGAGAGAGAGAGAGAGAGAGAACTACATATACACTTACCTATGCACATGATCCATCCTTGAATTCGAAACATGGCTTAATTTTTTATTAGACCAGTTAACAACATAATTTTAATCTACAAGTCGGGAAGCCTCTCTATTCAATTGATGCCTTATAAGTGTGTGTTTTACACATGCCCCAACACCATCATGCTCTCCTTTTCCATGACCTATCTCAAAGAAACTCCATGTATGTTGAACGTTAGATTTTTTATGAAGGTGAAACAACCAAAGGAATGATCGAGATGATTTAAATTGACCAACACAACCATCTGACCATACCCAGTGTTATTTAAAATTGATATTTCGTTCCTTTAAATTATTTAAATAATATCAAAAAAATGTTGAACAAAACATGTATCATGTATATGATCATCACTAATGTAAAAATGGTACTCTTAAACCACTTCCCGATTTTCTTGATTACTATTAGAACCATCGATATCAAGCTCTAGATGCCTATACAAAATTTGCACGAGTATAAACACCTGTTCTGAATGATAATATTCACTTTGTATTTCCTTTTTTGGAGCGAACATGTAATTTTCAGAAAAATCAACAACCGACTATATTATTCCCTTTGGGAACACATCACATGACTGTTTGAATTGTAAGTCCTACTATTTTATATGAGAGTGCTTAATATATTTATATATTTTCTCCCTAAAATTCTCCATAAAATATGTCATAGAAATGTCGTCTTCAAGTAAATTAATCTTTCATGATGTTAATGTTGAATTTGCAATGACAATGTATGTAACATATTCATATCTTCTCCACTTCATAGTGACATTTGAAAATTGTGAATAATTTAGATCAATGGGATACTTATTATCAAAGAGTGCCGAATGATAAAACTCTTTGCGTTTTCTTCCACCAACACATTCTTTCTTATAAAATAATTGGTCATTTTCTCGACCACATACTATATTAGATACAAATTCACGAATACTTAAAGGAGGGGGATCATTGGACCAATGATTTGCGCCAAATTTTAGAAATTCCTCATAATATAATTGGAATTATACATGGTATAAACAACAACAAGTATCACGAATAATCACATGCATAACATACCATGGTTTAAGCTTCAAAAATGTGGTAAGGAGAATCTTTAGATCAACGTTACTCTCCATATAATTCTAAAATAACTCCACTTGACTAACCTCTGTTATGTATTTGGCATGATATTCATAATGCTTTATAAATATATGATGTCACACAATGTCCTTTTCATTTGGTAACACATGGGAATTCAAATTCCAAAACTCTTTCACCTAGTCTGCCTATAGAGATTAGCCCAACATGAAAGCTCATCATTCTCATATACTTGAATCCTAATTTTTTTTATGCCTCCATAGAATTTTTCTTGATTTTTTGTACATTCTTGATGCCACTGACAAAAACTGATGTGATGTTGTTCCTTTTCCGACAATACTTGTTAACAATGTTCTACGGGAAGCTTTTCTGTCTTGAAATCGATTTTTTGCAAGTGTGGCAAGGGTTGATGTCATATTTTTTGATACCAACTGATTTACCCACACCTCTTTGGAATATCTAATGCCCAGTCGTTTAACTTCATATATTAGAGAGCTATGTTCAAAAAGTCTATGTAACATTTGGGCTTGTGCTATGAAAGATTTACCTTAAAAACAAATTTGATCACCTTATTTACTTTATTTTGAATTGTCCAATCATTCATTGATGGATCGATTTCTTACATTGTAGTTGGATCCATATTCTCTAGAAAAATTATCACGAGAGACAATGCTCTAGTATATTCCAGTTATCTTTTGTGTTTTTCTAGACGTGGTAGGATCTTGTTGCAGGTTGGATGCTATCCCTGCATAAAAAAAAAAAAAAATTATAAATTTGTCTTTCGTAGTTGACATGTATGTACATTGAACATTATTAAAATAGAATATAATGATGACTTTGAAATATAATAGAATCTAAATATTACAATTTATTCAAAAATTTAAAATATTAATTGACTCACCAATACTATCGGTATCCTCATTGACAAGTTCCTCGACACCTCTCATTTCCTCATCAGTTCCATGTAAATCCACATCTCTTTCAAACTCCCTATTTTGAAACTCCACATCTCTTTCAGGCTCTCTATTTTTTACCCCCACATATTCTTCAAGCTCTTTATTTGGTACCTCCACATCTCATTCAGGCTCTCTATTTGATATCTCCACATTCCTTTCGCCCTCTATATTTTCCCTTAGTGCTCTGTTCTTTGCTTTAGTTTCTCATTTTTTCCCTTTAAATTAGTTCTAATGTGATCATAATTTCATTTACAATTCTTTTGATTTCCCGTGTTCTTAATTTGATAAATCTAAAATCTAATTCCAAAATAACACAGGTGAGTTCAATATTTTAACATTACAAATGATTCAAGACAAATTCAAATATCTCAAAATGTAATTTTTTATGGTGATTCATAATTTAATCTAAAATAAATTTCTATATATCTTCTCCTTTAGAAAAAAAATGCGCTCAAAATATATTTTTCATAGAAAAAATAATAATATTTAATTTCCATAGAAAAAAAATAAAATAATGCTCCTTCTCCCCCCACAAAAAGTCATTTTCCCATAGCAATACATATACATATACATATACATATACATATACATATCTATATCTATATCTATATCTATATCTATATCTATATCTATATCTATATCTATATATGTATATATATATATATATATATATATATATATATATATATATATATATATATATATATATATATATATATATATTACAAGGAAAAAAATCGTAATTTTTATTATATATAAGAGAAATTACATGTTGTATCGACAACATAACCATCTATGCATAGATAATTTAAATACAAAAAAATCTAGAGAGTCATATGTCACTGTTTAACATAAGTGTCTTGTAAAAACAATACAAACATGTAAAAAAAATATATATCTACAGTAATACAAGAAAATATGATTCGAGGCAAAAATTTATCCAAAAAAGTGCAGTCTGCCTAGACTATCCCCATACCCTCCATGTCCTCAATGAAGGGTCTGTGATAATACTGATATTCCTGCTGACCATCGTGTTCAAAAACGTTCCATCGACCCCATGCTAGCTGCAATGCCTCTTTGGATAATTTTTCAGCTACTTGGTTCCTTTGCCTGTAAATGTGAGTAACAAATATAAAGTCAAAATAAAATTTAAGAGCCATTACTTCATCCAAAAAATATCTAAGTGTATGAACATGCTAGTGAGAAACATTGTTAAAACAGTTGATAATGATTTTTGAATCCCCAAAAATCTGAATCCTGTTGCAAATTTTCTCTTCGGCAAAAATGAGGAGGAGTCTGAGGCTGTTGAGCTCAACATAGTTATTTTTTCTTGGGCCCAGTCCCATTTTGATTATGTAGCAGTGAGAATCAGTTTTATGAAGTATGACACCCCCACCACAACTAGTCGCATTTGAGGGCCCATAAAAATATTCCCACGGGATGGTTCTGTCAATAATTCAGGTTGGATGATTATGTTCTGTGCTGTTGGAGCCTCAATCAGGATGAGATGATAGATGGAAACAATGTTGTTACTGATACTGTTCTAGTCCGTCATCGTGCCAAAAAAGATCGCATGATTTCGAGCCAGCCAATTTCCCCAAGCAATCAATAGGGGAATATTACGCTCTTTTGGGCAGTTTTATGTATGCCACCAATTAGTCTAAGCCTTGGGGACCAAAATTCCATGCCATTGCATAGGGGATTCTAAGGACTGCAGCGTGATATGCCATATGTGTTTGCTAGATGGACAGTTGAGAAAGAGATGATCCACATCCTCAGCTTGAAGATTGCATAAGATGCATCTGGATGGTCCATGTATATCCCTCTTGATAAGGTTTTCCTCTGTTGGTGTGAAATTTGAGAGGATACACCACATAAAGAGTCTGGATTTTGGAGGAGCCTTTAATTTCCATATATGTTTCCACCACCATTGTTTGTTCTGTGGTTCCTGTAACTCGCAAAGTGAGGAATACCCCTCCTTTGGTGATTATCAATCCTTGGGAGCGATTTTCAATAATATTTCATCCTCCCACTTAGTGATCCTAATGTTGGTAGCTCGAAGAGATCCGAGATATTGGTTCCAGATCGACTGCCAGTTGTCTGGGATAGCTAATTCATGAGCTAATTTCCAGGACTGTGTGGTCTAAGTGGAATTGAGTATGTCAACAATTTGTGAGATGTAGTGAAATCTAGCATGAGCCAAATGTTGCCTAATGCCTAATGGTAATTGATAGGCCTGTCCACACACATACCATGCATATACTCCGATCTTAACCTGTTCTCCTGTTCTGATTCTCTAGGCAAGTCCTTTTTTTTATGATGTGGATAGATTTGGTAATGGCCCGCAATATGATGAATGATCCAAGAGAGTGTTGAATGTGTCCTCATATCCACTCCATTATGGTTCGAGGAGAAATTTACTTATAATAAGTGATCTCTTGCCACAAACTCCTTGCAGTAATCAGGTGCCATCCCATTTTTGCGGCCAAAGCTGTGGCAAAAAGGTTGAGGTATTTAAGCCCCCACCCCCCCATCCTTTAGGTTTTGCAATCCTTTTCCAAGCGATTCAAGCATAAGTCCTTTCATACCATTTACCCCTCCAAAGGAACCTACGGAAAATTTGTTTTAACTTGGCTGTCACACCTCTGGGGATCTAGGCCAGTGCCATCCAATATACCGGGATTGCTTCTAGAACAGATTTTATGAGCTCAAGTCTGCCTGCTTTTGAGAGCCATCTCTGCTGCGAGATGTTGACTCTTCGCACCACCTTAGCAATTAACCAGTTCCAATCATTTATGCTGTAGTCATTAGGTTTTACGTGAAAGCCAAGGTATTTGATACCATCCACCAATTCCTTACGTTCAAAATGAAAGAGTCCAAGGGAATGTTTGCATTCAAGAGCTGAACAACGAACCATAATAATAGTAGATTTACTGTGATTGGGGTCCATACCTGTTTCTTTGCAGAAAATATTCAGTATTATTCAAGAAACAATTGTTATCATGGCAAGTACCATCAAGAAAAATGAGGACATCATCCACAAATAACATATGAGTCAGTTGAGTGAAATAAGATAATTTGAATCCTTTAATGGATCCTTCTGCTTTTTATTTTTCCAGAAGGATTGAAGGCCCTTCCATAATTAATAAAAAGAGTAAAGGGGAGAGTGGGAATCCTTTCCGAAGTCCTCTACCTGCATGGAAGAAGTTAGATGCTACACCATTGATAAGTACGTTGAAAGATGCATTAGTAATACATCCCATAATGCAATTAGTGAAAGTGTGGGGGAAGCCAATGTGAATCAGGATGAGTTGCAGGTAACTCCAATTAGTGCAATCAAATGCCTAAGCTAAATCAATTTTTAGAATGGTGCTCTTGACACTCTTGAGCTTGATGGAATGCATGAATTCCTGTGCATTACCAATCGCTTCATGAATTTGTCTCTGATTGAGGAAGGAAAATTGTTCCTTGGCTATGTGCTGAGACAGTATAGGATTGATAAGATTGGCAATTATCTTGGAGATAATCTTGTAAATATATTTCAGAGGGATAGAGGATGGTATTCATTGAAGGATTGGGGTTTTTCAGTCTTGGGAATGAGGTAGCGTTGAAACAATCATAGACTTGATTGGAGGTCCTACTAGCTTCAATAACTTGGAGTAGATCCTTTCCCATGAGTTCAAAGAAGGTGAGATAGAATTCAATTGGCCAGCCATTTGGCCCAGGGCTCTTGTCATTCTTAAACCATTTCAGAACCCCTTCCACTTCCCCTGAGGCGACTGACGCATTAAGATCATCCAAGTAATCCTACTCCACAAATATGTGCATCGATCTAGAAACCTGAAGAATATCTGAAATATTTGTAGTCCTGGGATCCCTGTATTGATTGGAGAAGTGTCTAATCCCCATATTCGCAAGCTATGAATGATTTTTTTCCGCCATACCATTATGAAATTTAAGTTCCCATATGGTGTTAATGATCCTTCTGCCTTTGGCACATTGTTGAAAAAATTTAGTATTATCATCCCCGGATTGGAGCCAAATGGCCCTGCTTTTGAGCCTCCACTCTTCCTTCTGTTTCCTAAGTAGTTTAGCTTTATCCATTTCCAGAAGTATGAGTTTATCCTTGGTTTCTGAGGACAAGAATCTGAGCTTGTCCAGACCTGTCAAATTCCCAAGTTCAGACTCACTATTATTTAGAGTCTCCTCATCCATTTTTCTCCTCCTTTTGGCCCATCTAATGGTGAGGGAATTAATATTAGACAAATTTTTGAAGAGCACCTAAGCTAGCTCCATATCTAGCCTTTGATCATAGTGAATTCAATCATTCTTGACCAAACAATGGAACTCAGACTCCTCCATCCAACTAGAATTAATTTGAAAGGGGTGCGAGGCTTTTGGTCTCCCATATGTAGCTCAAGATATATGGGGAAGTGGTACGAGGAGCCACCCACCCCCACCCATTGCCTGTATTTTTCAAATCTATCAGCCAGGTTTGCCTTGATCAAGAAACTGTCTAATCTTATAACAAATGCAACCTCCCTAGTTCTCATGTTCCTCCAAGTGGGAAGCTTCTTTGGCATAGCAAGATCCAAAAGATCAGCCTCATCTATCATTCGTTAAAAAAAAACACATTCTGGGTCAGGGGTAGCACAAGGCCCCCAGGATTTGGCCAGGCCAATGGAGAAGTTAAGGTCCCCTCCCAATATAATGGGGTCTCTCTTCACAATGGAGCAGTTCATCCACTTATCCCATAAATCTTCTTTGTTTTGGCAGGGACCATAAACATTGATCAAACACATGGGCTGATCAGAGCCACAAATATATATGTTACCACCCAGATTACCTTCTCTGCCCCACCAATTGTTGACCTGCATGGTTCTATTGTTGAACCCCATAACACAACCTCTAGATCTCCCCCTAGCATTTAGGGTCTGAAAAGTCCAGTCCGGGAGAAATGAGGATAGTAAATTGGAAATGTAAATTCCTTCACCCATCGTTTCCTGAAGGAGTAGTGCGTCCACATGAACAAGGGATAATAGTCTCTTAAGGGCTAGTTTTTTGTCAGGACTGGCCAAACCTATGCAGTTGAGAGATAGGTAGATCACGAATCACCAATGCCCCGGGTGTTCTTTGCTCTAAGAACCTGATCTATTGAGGTTTGCGTCTTAGCAACAACCTCCATACCAGCCCGTCTGATCTCCTTGGTGAGGGAGGATGGTCTACCCCTGCCCGCCTTGGGTTGAGTCTCACCGATGTCAGCATTGAGACCAAAGTTTTGAGAGGAAACAACCCTGGAGGTGGATCTAAGGTTATAACTGTGGCCAACAGATTTACCTAAGGATTCTGGGAAGGATGGGGAAGATGACTCACCAACAAGGGTAAGTGGGTTGGGCCGAGAGACATCGAGAGGGGCAGTTGCAACAAGAAAGCTAAGGGGATCTAGATTAAAACAGACTAAATCAATATTAGAAGTGACAAAAGAATTAACAAGGGATACCATACGCTTTAAACTAGAATTGAGAGAAAGGGAAGTAGCAAGAGGTGTACCCGGTATCAGAGTATTTTCCTCCTCTAGGGAATGTACATATCAGTTCTGAGCATCCGGGTGTGCAAGATGAGCCGAGGAGTTTCCCTATATGGTCCACATTGCAGGTTCGACTGGAGCCATCGCTTGTGCCTTAGCCTCTTCTCCCATACCAACTATATGTTTCCCTGCATGCACCAGGATCTTTGTTGGTTTAGTGGCGACAATGATGAGTGGGCAATCCTTGTACATGTATCCGAACTCATGACAACGTCTACACCTAAATGAGATACCTTCTTAATCCAGGATTTGGAAACACATGATGTATTTGTAGTGCAGATTGTATGCCTCCACAAGGACCTCCCTCGTATCTAGGTGGACGAGAAATTAGACCACCGAAATATTCCCGGTCTCAAGGTAGGACCTTTCATGGTCCAAATATATCCCCAAATCCTCTCCAATGTAACAGAGAGCCTCTTCAGTCCAGAATTGAAATGGTAACCCCGACATTCTGACCCATATTGGGCCTGTTCCCATCTTCTCCTTGTCGGGATCGAATAATGGCGTCCATCTCTTCAATAGTACAGGGGTCATCTCTATATGCCAATATTTGGTGAGGACCCAGTTGGCCATGTCTGGGTGGGGGAAAATAAGAGCGAACCATCCCTTGTTCATCGTGAGAACCCCCAAAAATTGTTCCAGGATGTTTCCCCAAATTTTCGCAGTCCAGAATTTGAGCCTAGCCGAGGAGTAGTTCCTTCCTCGAACCCACCCAACCAGTACAGTTTGTGAGGTGTGCTCCATTTTATCCATTCTGACGCCTACTCCAAAGACCAAATCCCTCTTTAACTCTCAACTTTTCGTACACATGTGATTCTTTTTTACAGTTTTGATAGTGGTCCTATCGCGTCCGTTGCTTTCAACTTCAAGAGTATCATTCGAATCAGATGATTTAACCTCCTCCAAAGGTGGGATCAAGTGTGTGATGCCCTCAAATCATCCATAAGCATCGACAAAGGGAGGTGCCTCATGTCGAGTCGTATGTGTAATATGCTGCTCACTGTGGTTGATACCAAGATGCTCGAAACCAAATGATTCTGATGCCAACCCCCAAACCTTCCACTATCTGACCCAGTTCATCCAACGTGTCTTGTGCTTGGTGCTCCCACAACTTAAGGACCGACAGTGAATGAATAGAATATGTCTGGGAAGCTAGCGCCGCCAAAATGGGTTCCAAACAAACCGCCTCTGATACCGGATGCGTTTCCTAAATAGTGAATGATGATAGGGAGGACTCCCCAATCTCCATGTCCACATGTTCTTTTCCAGCGAGGTCCACCTCATTTGCCGACCCACTAGGCCGATGAGGGGTTAAAACGACACAAATTTGGGGTGGGTCAAAATGGTTCAAAGTGTAGACCACCTCATCATCAGTCATCTTCATTGGGCAGGAGATACCCCTGTTCCGAGTTTGAAAAACCCTTTCCGCGTCAAACTTCCTTGTTCCAAGGTGTGGCTCAGTAATTTCAGCTGAGCACCGTACACTAGGGTCCAGAAAACTAGCTAGAGATATTATGCCCCTCTGTCGGTTTGTCAGGTCTGTTGGAAAAACCCGAGCTGAGCACCCACATAAACTATAACTGTAGCAGAGAGAAACAATCTCCTGCGTGGTTGACCGTTCCTTGTGTCGGCAAGTAGCAGGGAGTTGTAAAATTTTAACATACAATATGATACTCATAGTTGCGAGTTCCGGTAGTTCTTCAAAACGAGCGACAATAATTTTAATACATATAAAACTGACCATATTCCACTGCCCTATATGCAGACTGCCGATTCATGGCGAGATACTTTGCTCCTGTGACCATGTGACGCTGCTAGGGTTCCTAGTAAACTAGGGTTTGTCCCATATATATAATATATTTTTTTCCCTTACATATATATTGAATCTCTTTCCCCTTATCAAAAAAACAATATTTGTACCTTTAAAAAAAAAACATTCGAAATATCATTTTCTATAGGAAAAAAAATTAATATTTTCTTTCCATAGAAAAAAATAACAATATTCAATTTTCATAGCAAAACAATAAAAAAATACATTTTCTTTAAATAAAAAAAACATCTCATTTTTCCCATATCAAAAAAATAATGTTTATGGTATCTTCAATATAAATTTTCTCCAAATTTGAACTCTGTGTTTCGCTCCATGGTTCGTACTTTGCACTTAGCATTTGGAGTATTTTGTTCTCATGAAAAATTCAGTTGATTATTTATAAAACTCTTGGTTGAAATAATTGTGCATTGAAATGGTTGTCGATTGATAAAATAATCACTTCGGTCGGGGGAAATATTCCCTGCCCAAACTCTTAGATGAGAGTTTGTAAAAATTTCGGCCAAAAGTTTATAAAAACCTGTGAAGAGTATTGGAAGGAAATATTTTCTGCCCAAACTCTCGGATGAGTGTATGAAAAGGGAAAGATTATATCCTCCAACTCCCAGATGAGAGTTTTTGTAGCATTAACCCCATGAGGTTAACACAAACCATAGTTGCAAAAAACTATCGTCCGAGAGTTTAAATTCTCTCGAACGAGAGTGTTTTTAACTCTCAGCCAAAAGTTTTCAGTCAACAAAAATTAGAAAAAAAATTAGCAATTTCCAGGAAATAGCTACTTGATAGGAGTCAAATCCTTGCCAAATTTAGGAGTTAGATAACACTTTTGGTACCATTAGATTCAGCTTTGAACCTAGTTTTTAATGATATAATTTTTATACATTTTCATGAAGAAATAATATTTATTAATAATTTTATATTAAATTGTCTCACAACAAATTTTCATTACTTGAAATGAAAAATAAATAAATTCAAAATAGATACACCAAATCATTTGAAAATTCACTCGAAACTCTCTCTATGTGTCTTCAAAACAATATTTTCAGCTGACTCATTGACGATCACATTAAAATGAAAATTGATGGATAATTGAATATGTTGAAAAATCACCATTTTTTTTCTTACCCTATATCATTAAATGATTAAACATAGTGATTGAATCTAAAATTCACTAAAAATAGTTCAGGTTTGAGTGCAATTTGCGTAGATTGCGATGATATAATTTTTCCCAAAATGAATTACCATCTCTACCAACCATGGAGGATATTGAAGTCACTCATTATAATTTCCTGAAATTTTCATGTATATGCATTTTGTATCCACCAAATTTATCAAACTATATTTCCATAAAAAGTTAAAAGAAAATATGAGTACGAAGGAAAGACGATTATTTATAAATATTGTTTTTATGGAAAGCAAAATTCTTAAAGAAAATATGAGTTTCTAGTAGCTGAAGTTGAAAAAACAAAACAAATCACAATTTTGTATGTAAAAAACAAAGAAAAAGGGTTTCGCAATTTCGCATTTTTGCCCAAAAAAGTCTGAAAAGGACTCTTAACCCTAAGGATAAAAATAAACTATTTCCACCAGAGTAAATGTATAAATATGATTAGAGAAAAGCTATAAATTTATGATAATTACATGTTAATTACTGAGTTAATGGTTATAAATACAAATGTGCAAAACCCTGGAGCATATACACCTTAAATGAAACCTGTAAACAATTTCAAACAGAATAAATTAGAAAAGAAAAGAAATTGAGTTGGAAATTACAAGGGTAATAAAATAAATTTACAAGGGTTTGATTTTAAACTTACCCTTAGAAACTATGGTCGAAAGAAACACACAGATTAGTGCTTGAAAGGAGAAGTCCCTCAACCTAATATTCACCATAACTCTGAAATATCTTGAATTGGCGAAAGATAGAACTCCATTAAATTAATTATGAAAGAAGCATCTCCATTAAATTTATGAATACCCGAAGGAAGCCTAATCAAAGAGAAGGTTAGTGTAACAAATTTGAAGCCCTAATACTCTAAATGGAAGAAGCATTTAGAAGGAATGAGTGTAAGGACACAAAAATCTGTTACCTCCATGAAAACACTTGAAAAAATAGGTAATGAATAAATACTATGATGGGTGGATTTAGGGAATAATAAATGTGGATCTAAAACTTAGTTATTTTCTCTAACTCCTTACTGTCGACATCGTTGTTGAAGTGAAGAAAAACGACCTTTCAGAAGTAGTTGGAGTAACACCAAAAGAAAACAAAAGAATGAATGAATTAAACAAAGGAGTTGGAGTAGTCATCAAACCAATGAAAACCCTAAATCTTCTCAACATCGTCGATCCATCAAGGATAGAGTAGGTCAAAGGAACTTCCGTGGAGTTCAGTTCTTGTGCAGTGTTACAACCGTTGATAGAGTAGGTCAAAGGAACTTCCGTGGAGTTGTTTCAGTGTGACACGTATATGAAACATACAATATGAATTATAAAACAATCTAGAGAAGCTCCCATACATAAATCTATTCCACATCGAAGTCTATACTTGGAATATTAAAACATGTAAATATACCACACTGAAATAAGGGATGAAGGAGCATAACACATTAATACATTTGGAAATAGGGTGTAGGACAATCGTACATGCGAGCAACTTATTATAGCTAGCATTTGGTGATACATTTCAGTGTCGAAATAATGATTATGGATAATGACGTTAAGGCAATTATTGTTGTATAATAACCTTGGAAAGAGAAAAGTGGTTAATTAAAATATATATAAAACCAAAGGTTATTCGGGTTTAATAAACCCATTTTTAGTGAGAAAAATTTATAATATATGAGGTATAATTTGCCTATATATAACATGTGTTGTAAAAAGTAACAGCTCGTTCTTTGTAATGACACGTGTAATTGTAATTTATTTTATGTAATTGATGTAAAGTAGAAAATTAAAATTATTTTTGGAATGCTTGTCTTATGGGTTATATGAGCAAGGAATTTTATTTTTAGTTAAGGCTACCATTGTGAGCTCTTATGATTGGTCATAAAGTCAAATTGAGTCAATGTCATGTATGAAAGACACTTCTTGGGTATGTTACATATGTATATGAGTCATTGAAAGAGTAAAAGGACCCTCCAAGACCAAGCTGAACCACCTGCAACAACTCGGCCTTAAATGAAGAAATAGAGCTACACCAAAGGACATGTCAGCTTAGATCAAAGTCACAAGTCAACTTATGTACATGGGAAAACCACTATAAATAGGCAGCCAAGCCTCCATTTGAGAACAAGGCCCTTTTGGTCAAGGATACAAGACAATAAATAAGTGCAAATATCTTAAAGAAGGAATCATATAGTGAAGCGAGGGAAGACAAACCATAATCAAGGGGATTTCATATATTTTTTGGGTTAAATTCACTCCAAATGTGCGAAGTATTGGTGTTGACTACTGCAAAAGGAGCCGAGGTATTGAAGTCACTCTTAAAGGTCAAACCAAGGAGAAATTCAAGTGAAGGACAAATCCAAGTTAAGTGAAGGATAAATCTGAGTTAAGGAAGAATAGTATCCATCTCAAAGTGAAGAATATTGAGAGACAATATTTCTCTCAAACGCTGCAACTAGATTTTATGAAATAGGTTGAGAATTGCAGGAAACTAAAATTTGAAGTGTAGCTAAGAAGAAGAGAGAAGTTAGTAGTTTGACCATCGTTGAATCAAAGGAGAAAAATTTAAGCTAAGAATCCTTGTGACTTGGTCTGGGAGAGGTGAATAGGTCAAGGGTCTTGGTCTTGGTAATCGTCAATTGAAGTCTCTATAAGAAGAAGAATTTGTTTGGGTTTTCCTCTCAAGTGGGAAAGGTTTTTTCCCTAGCTAATTGCCTACATTTTGTGTCTCTTATTTGTTTATGCATTGGTAGTTGTTTGATGAATAAGAAAACTATAATAATATAATCAAAGAGAATATATGAATCTAAATAAGTTAAAAGCATTCACAAGCAATTATCATTAGAATAGAAATCACCTAATTTCTATGCCCTAGATTTCTCAACATGGTATCAGAGCTAAGGTGACAATCTCAAGGAAGGTAATCCTATCAAGGGACAAACAAGCACTCAAGGATCAAATAAAAAAGGACTTCAAAGAAAAGTCAATATCTACAAAGAAGTGTCAAAACCCTAGATCGAAGAAGAAATCTACATGAGCAAAAGACTTGGGATTATCTATTCATCATTAAAATACCACAAAGGCCCTAATCAAGTTGAAGAGATCTAAAACTCAAGGTAGCTTGAAGTTTATTCATTCAAAAGAAGAAATATCAAAGGACATTGTCATAATCTTCAAAAGGTTCCAAGGTAATCTCCCCCTCGTTAAAGCAAAGATTTCACCTCAAAAGAAAATTCATTATCCTTGAAGAATATCATCCAAAAAGAATCAACACATCATCAAGGAGTCATCATCAATCATCATTAACAAGTATACCATCATAAAATATCTAAAATGATCTCTCTCTGTGTAAAGGATCACTCTTGAAGAGAACTATCTCCATCAAAGAAGAAGTTCTCTATTATCTACATCATCATCAAATTCAAGGAAACAAAAAGTGGAAGGAGCATCTTAACAAGTATATTTATGTCCACATCTGAATCTGTTAAAATGTATTTTTGCAAGGAAAGAAAAAAATTTGTTGGGGCTTCAAACTGTCTTGTGTATAAATTACACAACAATCATGTATATCATGGATTCAATCAAATATAACAATGTACTAAAGTTAAATACTGAATCGCTTCTACAAATCAATTGTAGAATTACAAACACAATCGCCAATCACATGAAGAAAAGAAGAATCAATCAAGCCACAACACAGATAATTTCCCATGGAAAGCTTGATGCTCAAAACCCCACTATCTTCTATTGTATATTTAGCATGGAATCATGAAACAATTACATAGAACTCTTATCACAAGAGCCCTCCTGTACTCAGCTAATTGTATCACACTGTCACACATAAAAATGACCAATACTTAGCCAATTTACTGCCTCCAGACAACCTACCTTGTTTGCGCAATCCCTAAAGAAAAGGAATTTCAACCTTCCTTGTCTGCGCAAGTATCATGGGAACTCCAATGGGTGTTCGGTTGCATGGGTGCAACCCAATAATACTACAATTGATAGTCAACTTCCCTTTCACCTAGATCTCAAATGGGTCTCCATTGGATCTGACATGCATGCAGCTAATAATAGTAAATCCTCAGTTGCATGTGAGATCATTTATTGTGAATTAATTAATATTTAATTCACTTGATCTCTCACTAGTGTATCTAACAGTTACAACTAGCACAAATGAGTTTAACTCACTTAACTGAGTTAAGATTATTACAACCCGCATTAACTAATGCACCACTGCACTTCAAACTCTGTTACAACTAGAATTACTCTGCATGCCTCACCAACTACCTCTAACTCAAAATTCATGAGCTAATTGAGTTTATCACACTCATTTAACTATTACAAGTTATTTTGAGACTAGATTACATTTTATTGTTGATATTAATTAAGGGATAACTAAAATAGACATGCACCAAATTAGCCCTGTGGGCCCCACCCTAGTGTAGGTGTTGCATGCACTAGGCATGGGTGCTGAAATTTTCTTGTTGAATTTCAACACTCCCTCTCAACAAGAAATGGATTATCCTTCACCCCGATCCTGCTGCTATGGTATTCAAATTTTCTCCTAGTGAGCATCTTCGTTAGAATATCTACATCCTGATCTTCTATGGGAATGTACTGAAGAAAAATTATTCTACTTTACACACAATATCTGAGATGATGGTACTGGATATCTATGTGCTTGGACCTATCATGAAACATAGGATTAATCGAGGGTTTAATGCAACTCTGATTATCACAATGTATCACTGTTGGATCCATTTGAGAACCAAACAAACCAACCAAGATCTTTCTCATCTAGATAACCTTACATGCAACTTGACTTGCTGCCATGTATTCTACTTCCACTGAACTGAGTGCCACATATCGTTGTTTCCTGATGTACTATGAAACTGCTGTCGACCCTATGCTGAAGACCCCTCCTAATGTGCTCTTTTTGTCTGATGGATTGCTCGCTCAATCTACATCCGTGAAGCCCTGAAGCTTCACTCCCTCTGTTCGTCTGTACGATAGACCATACTATGATGTGCCCCTCAGGTATCTCAAGACATGCTTCCCTGCCTTCCAAAAGAGCTTGGTAGGCTTAACCATAGCTTGAATCAACTGGCTAACTGCGTAGAAAATGTCTAGCATAATACATCAGTGAACCAACTAACTGCCTATAGACAGTGGCATCCAATACCTCTCCAGAAGTAGCATCCTCTTTCCTCCAATTTCCTAGAAGAGGAGTATCCATGGGTTTGCATCTCCCCATGTGATACCTAGTATCTCTTTGGCGTACTTTCCTTGAGAAACAAAAATTTCACCATCCCACTGCCATATTTCCAAACCAAGAAAATAATTAAGGAGTCCCATGTCCTTCATTTCAAACTCCCTTGGAAGATCCTCCTTGCATGAGTGTATCAGAGGCTCATCACCAGTCAAAAGTAAATCATCAACATAAAGAAAAATAATCAATAGCTTACCCTCAAGCACAATCTGGTACAAATTTGCATCTGCTTCACTTTTGGTGAAGCCTAGTCCTGTGAAATAGCTATCTATCCGAGTGTACCAAGCACGAGGTGCTTGCTTCAACCCATACATTTCTCTCTTGAGTAAGCACACATGCGACTCACTGTTGAAGATCTCAAAACCTTCAGGCTGCTCTATGCACACTTCTTCCTCAATGATCCCATTGAGAAACACATTTTTCACATCCATCTGATGAATGTGCCAACCCATCTACGCTGAGAGTGCAAGGGGATCTAATGGAAGAGTACCTTTAAATAGGTGCAAAAGTCTCATCATAATTGATCCCCTCAATCTGTGAGAATCCCCGAGCCACAAATATGGCCTTGTATTTCTCCACACTCCCATCAACAGCTTGATTTGCCTTGTAGATCCATCTAGATCCAACCACTGATTTGTCGACCGGTCTTGGGACAATCTCCCATGCACTGTTCTTGACAATGGAGTCATACTCCTCCACCATTTCATCAACCCAAGTTGGTTGCTACACTGCTTCCTAAAAGGAAGATGGTTCAGTCACAATACATGTATCCAGTAAACCTGTCTGGAGGCTGTCTCTATTTGCGCTGTGAAGTAGGGGTTCCTACATTATCCGCAGCATCAAGTATCAATCTATCAACTTCCGTGGTGCGCCTTCTTCCATTTTTGATGGATAGCTCTGCATGAGTGTTTTCCTCCACTCCATGATCCTCCTCATGTGGTTGCTCCACATCTTGAGGCTCATCATTGGGAACCAACAGTTCCTCCTCTGCATGCAAGTCTATCTCCCTCTCAAGGGAAAACCCCATGGCTTTCTCCTCATCAAATTTTATATCCCGTCACACAATAGTCATTCTGCTATTTGGAAAATACACTCGATAATTATGGGGCATTTCAGTGTACCCCACAAAAATCGCGATCTCAACTATCGGTTCCAGCTTCTTCCTGGCGTCTTTGGTCACATGCACATAAACAGATGAGCCAAAAATATTAAAGTGTGAAACATCAGGTTTCTTACCAGTGAAATCCTCTTCAGGTGTACTCATGCCAAGTATCCTATGAGGACAACAGTTCTGCACAAATACTACAGTGTTGCATGCTTCTGCCCACAGATGCATCGATATGCCTTGATCATGCAACATCGCTCTTGCTGCACCCACAATCATTCTGTTCTTTCTTTCCATGACCCCATTTTGCTGTGGGTTATGAGGTACTATCAGTTCTCTTCGAATTCCTTCTTTGTTTCATAAGTTCTTGAATTCATTAGAGATGTATTCTTCACCATTATCACTCCTAAGAGCCTTCGCTTTCTTCCCCGACTCTTTCTCCACTAGTGCTTTAAAATCAAGAAAATTTGAGAATGTCTGGTATTTATTCTTCATGAAGAAGATCTAGCACTTACGAGAAAATTCATCAACAAATATCACGTAGTACTTATGTTTTGCTGTCGAAGCAATAGAGAATGGCCCACACATGTTTGTGTGAACTCTCTCAAGGATCCCGGAAGCTCAGTTCTCCTTCTCATGAAAGGTGGCCTTTACATATTTTTCCATAGTACATCCCTTGCATGTGTCTAGATGCACAAGTTTACCCCTGGGAAGGCCAGTAGAAAATTGTTGCATGACTTTCAAGGCTCCATGGTGAAGATGACCCAATCTCCTGTGCCATAATTTGCCCTCATCCCGACTCACCACTTTGTCCACCTTTCCCATCAATGCCACGCAACAATATACATCCAGCTTATAGAGATTCTTAACTCAAATCCCTATCTTCTTGTCTTGTCCTATTGTTTTGTGTCGCAGGAAGGATTTTTCTTCACTAAAAACAACATCATAGCCTCTATCCTCCAACATTGCAATTGAGACTAAATTTTTCTTCAAACTTGGTACATGCATTACATCTTTTAATTGAAAGGGTTTACCTGATTGCCTCTGAAAGGTAATGGTACCAATCCTGGTACCATTGTACAACCTGTCATCACCCATTTCAATATGCATCTGGAGATCCTTCTCCTCCAAGCTACTGAAAAGTTCCTTGTCTCCCGTCATGTGAAAGGAAGCACCACTATCCAAATACCACACAGATCCCAATGCACTTGACACCATGCATGCGATCAATGAGAAGTCAAGCTCAAATTGCGAGGCCAAAGCCTCACCAGCTTCAGATCCTCCAACCTTCTTGTTCTTCTTATTTTATGGACAATTAGTAGCATAATGCCCATGCTCGTGACAATGAAAACACTTCACCTTGGACATATCTTGCTTCTTGCCATATTTGGACTTGGATTTGGAATGGAATTTATTCCCCTTCCCCTTCTTCACCTTAGTAACCAAAGCAAAATGTTATTCATCTTCATTCTTAGTTGAAGATCCATCTGTGGTGTCCCGTCTGAACTCTTCTTGTACCAAATCCGACCACAGTCGTTCCCAATCTGGCAGATTTTCTCTTCCATTGACAGAGTATTGATAACTATGCCAACTCTTGGGAAGTCCTAGGAGAGCCAAGCTCACCAAATCATCATTAGTGACAGTTATACCAACACTCCCCAGTTCATCCCAACATTGGACAAACTTTGTTAAATATTTTCGTATGGAGTCGCCTTTCTCCATCTTGATCTTCCTGAGTTTATCTTTGAGCGCCAATTTCCTATGGTCGCTGTTGGTATGAAATAGATCCATAAAATCCTTCCAAATTACATATGGTGTGGCTTTTCCATGGAGGCTTGAGAAAATGTGGTATCGTACTCCCTCCAATATGATCCTCCTCTCCTTTTCCACTTTCTTTTGCCATGCATCAAGATTTGCAGCATCTGTCACAATGAGTTTAGGAACATAATTTTCAATGAATTCCTTCAATCCATTGTCTTTGAGTACTGCCTCCATCCTGTCCTTCCAAGCAATATAGTTTGTGCTGCCCTCAAGTGCATAGTCCAACCTCAAGCCATTGAAAGCCATTTCGATCCTGAATCAGCTGTAGCACCAAGAAAGTCTTTCGGAAAATTTGAATTCTATCCAGTCACAAACTCAACTCCTTCTTCACAATTGTGATTCCCTGTGCTCTGATACCATGTAAAAATTATACAAAAATCATGTATATCACGGATTCAATCCGATCTAACAATGTACTAAAGTTAAATATTGAATCGATTCTACAAATCAATTGTGGAATTAAAAATACAATCGCCAATCACATGAAGAAAAGAAGAATCAATCAAGCCACAACAAAGGTAATTTCCCAGGGAAAGCTTGCTGCTCAAAATCCACTATCTTCTATTGTATATTCAACATGGAATAATGAAAAAATTACATACAAATCTTCTCACAAGAGCCCTCCTATACTCATCTAATTGTCTCAAAATGTCACACATAAAACTGACCAATACTTAGCCAATTTACTGCCTCTAGACAGTCTGCCTTGCTTGCACAATCCCTGATGAATGAAATCCCTAAGGAATATAAATTTTGGCCTTCCTTGACTACACAAGTATCATGGGCACTCCAATGGGTGTTTGGTTGCATGGATGCAACCCAATAATCCTACAACTTATAGTCAACTTCCCTTTCACCTAGATCTCAAATGGGTCTACACTGGATTTGTCATGCATGTAGCTAATAATAGTAAATCCTCAGTTGCATGTGAGATCACTGATTGTGAATTAATTAATATTTAATTCACTTGATCTCTCACTAGTGTATCTAACAGTTACAACTAGCACAACCGAGTTTAACTCACTTAACTGAGTTAAAATGATTACAACTTGCATTAACTAATGCACCACTGCACTTCGAACTCTGTTACAACTAGAATTAATCTGCATGCCTCACCAACTACCTCTAACTCAAAATTTATGAGCTAACTGAGTTTATCACACTCGGCTAACTATTACAATTTATTTTGAGACTAGACTACATTTTATTGTCCATCTTAATTAAGGGATAACTAAAATAGACATGTACCAAATTTAGCCCCATGGGCCCCACCCTAGTGTAGGTGCTGCATGCACTAGGCATGGGTTCTGAAATTTTCTTGTTGAATTTCAACATCTTGCATGGAAGAAGAGGACATATCTGAATCTCATTGAAAATGAGGTTATGGATCATGTCAAAGGATCTATCACCAAACCATCAAAAGAAGATTCTCAAGCACTTGCAAAATTTATGAAAGGGGAAGTAAGGGCTCAAAGTATTCTCATAGAATCCATCAAGGAACCCCTCATTCTATATGTATCAAAACTGCAAACTTCAAAATAAATATATGAAAAACTAGTAGGGTTGTATTCCGTAAGCACTGCAGGAGAAGTTATCTAATTAAGGAAAGAACTATACATGCCGAATATGTCAAAAGAAGAAGGAATAACCTCATAATTTATGAGAATATCTGAAATTAGGGATCAAATTCAAGATATGGGAGAAATCATGTCTGATAGTGAAATGACTATAATAGTACTAAATTCACTACCAAAGGAATTGGGTAACTTTACTTCAAGAATTTATGGGAAGAAAGAAGCTACTCCATCTATGGTCGCTATGAAAGAATGAAGAATCTAGGCTAAAGTAAAAATATGATGTAGGATCGGGTGAGAAAAATCAAGCATATGCTACAATGAAAAAAATAAAAGGAAAATTTGGAAAGTTTGGTCCTCAGAAAAATAAGAGGAACATGGCTAAGATTCAATGATATGGATGTAAAGAATATGAGAGTTACAAGCTATAGTGTCCTAATATCAATAAGGACAATAACACAAGAGGAATAGAATAATCCCATATCACCAAAGAAGTGGAGGAAGCTGAAAAGAAGAAGTACAAGAAAAAGGAAGTAAAAGATCTATACTATGATTGAGATAGTCTTCCTCAAATAGTTCTTTTCAAGTTTTCCTATTGTAAAGTATAACTATCATATTAGGAACTATTAGAATCATGACATGATGCATCATATTAATATATGACATCATAGAAGTAAGAGCTCATGAAATCATCATAGGGAAGCATGAGTGATAGCTGAAATAGGTCTATGACAGTTACCTATGGAAGGATATAACTCTTGGAAACCTCATTAAAATAACTTATCGGAAAAATAAAAATAAAGCAATCTCATACAAAGCTCATCATACATCAGTTAAGAGGAAACATATGTTGGATGAGGATACTTAAGACCCTCTATTGTAATCTTCATAAGAAGGTTCACCAATCAAAAGGGAGAAAATGTTTCATCAATAATTCCAACTTAGATGAATTCATGAAAGGATGATATGATGTCAATAAGTAGGTCAAGGGATTGAAGTTCTTTTAATCATGGAAGTTTCTAAAGGAATCATTAGGGGAATTTTGAGGTCTAAAATGGGCCTCCTAAGAAAAATGTACAAACAAAATAAACTTTATAAGAACCAATAGGATTAAAGATGATGATGTCAACCATGGGGGATGATTCACCATTTTTTAGGTAAAAGGGTTTAAATATTAAAAAATAATAAAACAATAAAACTACTTTTTCAACTCGTATTTTCAACTTATCTCCCAAAGTTTTTACTCAAATTTCGAGCAGGAGTACTCGTTGGATGCAAAATTGAATTCATGATCTAAGGAGTACCCATGTTGCATACTTTTTATGGACCCTACTACATGAAAAATGAGAAATACATGAAAAAATGTGATTGCAATCACGTTTTTTCATGCATTTCTCATTTTTCGTGTAGTAGGGTCCATCGAAAGTATGAAATATGGGTACTCCTTGGATGAAGAATTAAATTTATCATCCAACTAGTACTCCCGCTCGAAATTTGAGTAAAAAATTTGGGAGATAAGTTGAAAATACGAGTTGAAAAAGTAGTTTTTTCTTTTTTCCATCCAAAATTTGATGATTTAATCAAATCTTATTTTATTGTTTCCACTGTTATTTTATAATTTCCTTAGGAGGCCCATTTTAGACCTAAAAATTCCCCTAATGATGACCTAAAATAAGAATGAGGTATGTATGCTTTTATTTTATAATTTAGAACCATGTCATATGGTTGCGGGTAACATGGATAAATGATGTACTTCGAGAGCATGATCAAACGAAAAATGATCTCCTTCTTTGAAAAGGATGTCGGAAGACATGGGTAAAAAAATTACTAGATGAAATCAACATAATATGTCCTCACATGAAATATGAGGTGGTTGAAAATAATTGGAGGAACTATGATTGGAAGTTCTCGAAAGGAAATGTGTGAAGAAAGAAAGGAAGAGATCATAAAATAAGCAACGATACAGAAGGAAATCAACATCCAAGGAATGAGATATTTGACTATGATATCTGTAGGAAATATATGAAGACTCTGATGGAAGTTTGAAAATAAAGGAGACCCTTGAAAATGTATATCTTTTGGATACGTGTCAACATATATGTAGGATGTTGATGCAAACAAGAAAGGTGTCATGATGAAATACCAACACAAATGTAATTTTACTTTTTAGTTCATATGATATCTAGATGGGCTTATGCGGGGCTACCAAAGGGAAGAGTTGTGTATGTCTTCCACCACTGATGACCATATAGCAAGATGAAATATCCTTAAGGAAAAATGGCATGGAGCAGGAAACATGGCATGAAGAAAGGCAAAATATGGACTAATGTATCATTTTCCAATGAAAGGAATGATGAAATGTCTCATGGATGAAAGTGATGGATGGTATGTGCTCTAAGAATAAGTCCCAAAATATGTAGACTCCCTGAAAAATAAGAAATTCATGACATCAAAGGAAGGAGTTCTACAAGCGAATGGTTGTCCCGTGATCTCCACTTGATGAGTGACTGGAACAAGCCCCTGGTCACAAGGGAGCTTGGTTAAGTCCCTATTTAGAGGGATATTGGGTACATTCCTTTATAGTAATGGGTACATTACTTCATTGGAATGAGTATGTCCTCCCTAAGTTAAGAGGGAGAGATATACACATCATTCTTGTCTTCACCTAGGAAGATAGAATGGAGGATTGGGTAAACATCTGGCATACGATGCTCTTTGAGGATGAGTTAGGGAATCAAAGGTAAGAGTAGTGATAGAGGACCGATATTATTTTAGGTTGGGAATCCAAGATAAAAATAGTCCTGGCAGAACACACTCTGAGAACCTGGGTGGAGTATGTTTCGAGAGAGACAATAATGAAGGGTGTCTATGCATCATTGGTCTTGCCAGCATTGTGCTCTCATATTGTGGAGAGATATATTTGTTAGTCAAGGCCTTTCTATGTAAAAAATGTTGGTTGATATGATTCTAAACATATGGGTTACCAATATCACTCTTCTTATGAGAATTCTTCAGATTGAGAATGACCAAGTACCATTATAAATATCGCCCTAGTTAAGAGGGAGTGTTGAAAAATGTAACTAGGTTCTATCTTCATAATAACATGTGTAACTATAATTTTACGTAATTGATGTAAAGAAGAAAAATAAAATTATTTTTGTAATGCTTGTCTCATGGGTTACATGAGCAAGGAATTTTATTTTTAGTTAAGGCTCCAATTGTGAGCCCTTAGGATTGGTCATCAAGTCAAATTGAGTCAATGTCATGTATGAATGACACTTCTTGGGTATGTTACATATGTATATGAGTCATTGAAAGAGTCAAAATACCCTCCAAGACCAAGCTCAAGCACCTCCATCAAGTTAGAATTAAACGAAGCAATGGAGCTACACCAAAGGACATGTCAGCCTGTATCACAGTCAAGTCGGATTATGTACATAGGAAAACCAATATAAATAGGTATCTCAACCTCCATTTGAGAACAAGGTTTTTGGTCAAGGATACAATACAAGAAAGAAGTGAAAATATATTAAAGAAGGAAGCCTATAACCAAGCGAGGGAAGAAGAACCATAATCAAGGGGATTTCATATCAGTTTTGGGTTAAATTCAATCCACACGTGCTAGTATAGGTGATGTCTACTGCAGAAGGAGTTAAGGTATTGAAGTCACTCTTAAAGGTCAAACCAAGAAGAAAGTCAAGTGAAGGATTAAGCTAAGTTAAGGAAGAACAGTCTCCATATCAAAGCGAATAAGATTGAGAGACAATATATCTCTCAAAAAATGCAAATAGGGTTTCTGAAATAGGGCGAGAATTGCAGGAAACCGAAATATGAAGTGTAGCTGAGAGGAAGAAAGAAGTTAGTAGTTTGACCATTATTGAATCAAAGGAGAAGAGGTTAAGCTAAGAATACTTGTGACTTGGTCTTGGAGAGGTGAATAGGTCAAGGGTCTTGGTCTTGGTCTTGGTAGTCGTCAATTGAATCCTCTATAAGAAGAAGAATTTGTTTGGGCTTTCCTCTCAAGTGGGAGAGGTTTTGGACCTAGTTGATCCCCTACATTTTGTGTCTCTTATTTGTTTATTCATTGGTAGTTGTTTGATGAAGAAGAAAACTATAATAATATAATGAAAGATAATATATGAATCTAAATAAGTGAATATCATTCATAATAAATTATCATTAGAAGAGTAATCACCTAATTTGTTAACCCTAGATTTCTCAACAACAGGTATGAAAATAGTGACAAATAGATTCAGTTTCTATGTATTGGTACTCAAAAAAAGAGCGCCTTTAGATTAATAACATCCTTTCGCAGAATTTAAAATACCAATCTATGAAGGCCAAAGAGTTAATCCAAATCTTCAGAAGGAAATTATTTGTTATAGGATATATGCATATATAAAAATGAGGCTATCATTGAATAAAGATATCAAGAATGTAATTTAAAAGGGTTCATAGAAAATTTGAAACAAAAATACCACATTAAGATTGAAGGACATTATGAATAGGTAACAAGTTGATATTGCGAAAACTTGTATTTCCTATCATAGAAAATATAGTAGTTATATAGTTTATCCAGACCCAGACTCATTGAAAACTTAAATGTTCTTAAGGAGGTATATTACATCTAACACATGCTATATTTATTTCACCTTGCAATGTTGTTAATCACAATGTAATTGTTTTTGTGATAGAAGGAAGTCTAGAATGTTTTAGACTTATTTCGCAATGAAGTGTTGTTTTTCATATTGTGCTTGTGTTTATATTAAAAGGAAATCTAGCATGTGCCAAATTTCTTTCACGCTATAATATTATTATTAGACATGTGCTTGTGTTTGCGTTAGAAGGAAATATAACACACACTATATTCTTTCACCTTACAATGTTGTTATTGGTAACGTTCTTATGTTCATGTTGTAAATACATATAACATTTATTATATTTCTTTTGCAATACAAAGGTGTTGTCAGAAATGTGCATGAGCTAGAAGAAAACCTAACATGTGCTATATTTAATTATCACTGAAATGTTGTTATTGCAATATGTTTATGTTTGTACTAGAAGGAAATCTAATAGACACTAGATTTATTTCGTTCTACAATGTTGCTATTGGAAATATGGTTGTGTTTATGCTCAAAGGAAATCTAGCCTGCATTAAATTTATTTCACCCTCCAATGTTATTATTTCAATATGGTTGTGTTTATGAAGGAAGGAAATATACTAGGCACTAGATTTCTTTTGGACTACAATATTGGGTTTGGAAATGTACTTGTGTTTGTACTAGAAGGAAACCTAACATGCACTAGATTTCCTCTGCGATATAAAGGCATTGTTAGATATGTGCATGTGTTTATGCTAGAAGGAAATACATCATGCGCTAGATTCCTTTTTCCTTGCAATGTCAATATTGGAAAAATATTTGTATTTTTGCTAAAAATAAATCTAGTATGCGATAGATTTCTTTCACCCCGCAATTTTGTTATGTGCTTGTGTTTGTGCTAGAAGGAAATCTAGCATTCCCTATTTCACCTTGAAATGTTGTTATTGGAAATTTCCTTGTGATTGTGCTAAACGGAAATCTAACATGCACTACATTTCTTTCACAATGTAATGTTGTTGTTGGCAATCTATTAGTGTTTGTGCTAGAAGGAAATCTATCATGTGATAGATTTTTTCCAGCCTACAATGTTTTTGGAAATGTGTGTTTGTTTCTTTTAGAAGGAAATATAGCATGCTTTAGATTTCATTCACAATGCAATGTTGTTGTTAGCAATGTGCTTGTGTTTATGCCAAAATGAAATATAACATGGGATAGATTTCTTTCACCATGCAATGTGATTTTGAGGAATGTGCTTGTTTCTGCTAGAAGGAAATATAACATGTGTTAAATTTATTTCGTAATGCAATGTTGTTGTTGGTAATCTACTTGTGTTTGTGCTAGAAGGAAATCTAGCACACAACCAATTTCTTTCACCATGTAGTGTTTTCATTGACCATGTGCTTATGGTTGTGCTTGAAATATTTCTAACATGTGGTAGATTTATTTCTCAATACAAATATGTTGTTGGAAATGTGCTTGTGTCTTTGCTAGAAGGAAACCTATCATTCACTATATTTATTTTACCTTACAATATTGTTGTTGGAAATATGTTTTTGTTTGTGCTAGAATTAAATCTAAAACATGTTAGATTTGCTTCCCCTACAATGTTGTTATGTGCTTGAGTTTGTCCTAGAAAAAAATATAGTACACATTAGATTTATTTCACATTGCAATGTTGTTATTGGCAATGTGCACGTGTTTGTGTTAACAAAAAACCTAGCATGCACTAGATTTATTTGATAATGCAATGTTGTTATTGGAAATATGCTTGTGCATGTGATAAAAGGTAATATAACACACACTAGATTTCTTTCCCAATGCAATTTCATCATTGACAATGTGATTCTATTTTTATTAGAAGGAAATCTAGTGTGTGCTAGATTTCTTTTGCAATGTATTATTGTCATTGGTAGTTTGATCATGTTTTTGATAAAAGGAAATATGACAAACATTATGTTTCTTCCACTCTAAAATGTTGTTGGAAATGTTCTTGTGTTTGTACTAAAAGGAAATCTAGCACATGTTAGATTTCATTGAAAATACAATGTTGTTGTTGGAAATATGCTTCTATTTGTGTTAAAAGGAAATGTTGCATGCACCAAATTTATTTCATATTGCAATGTTGTTATTATGAATGTGTTTGTGTTTATGATAGAAGGAAATGTAGCATGCACTAGATTTCTTTATTAATGCAAAGTTGTTAGCAATATGCTCGTGTATGTGCTAGAAGGAATATAACATGCACTAGATTTATTTCACTCTACAATATTGTTATTAGTAATGTTCTTGTGTTTGTGCTAAAAGGAAATTTATCATGAACTATATTTCTTTCACAGTGCAATGTTGTTGTTTGCAATCTGCTTGTATTTGTGCTAGAAGGAAATCTAGCACACACTAGATTTCTTTCACCCTGTAGTATTATTATATGTGCTTATATTTGTGTTGGAAGGAAATCCAACATGTATTAGATATATTTCACAATACAAAGGTATTGTTGGAAATGTGCTTGTGTTTTTGCTAGAAGGAAATCTAGCATGCACTAAATTCCTTTTATTTTGCAATGTTGTTGTTGGAAAAATGCTTATGTTTATGCTATAAGTAAATCTACCACTTGTTATATTTATTTCATCCTACAATTTTGTTATGTGTTTTTGTTTGTACTAGAAGGAAATATAGGACACACTAGGTTTCTTTCACCTTGCAATGTTGTTTTGACAATTCTCTTGTGGTTGTGCTAGAAGAAAATATAGCATTGACTAGACTTCTTTCACAACGTAATGTTGTTGTTGGCAACTCTTACTTGTGTTATTTCTAGAAGGAAATATAGATCATGCTAGATTTCTTCTACCCTGCAATGTTGTTGGAAATGTGCTTGTGGTTATACTTGAATGAAATATAGCATGGTGTCGATTTCATTCACAATGCAATGTTGTTGTTGGAAATGTGCTTGTACTTATGCTAGAAGGAATTCTAGCATGCACTAGATTTCTTCCACCCACAATGTTGTTGGAAGTGTGCTTGAGTTTGTGCTAGAAGGAAATATAAAATGTGCTAGATTTCATTCACAACACAATTTTGTTGTGGGCAACATGATTATTTTTATGCTAGAATAAAATGTAGAACACAATAGATTTTTTCACCATGCAATGTTATTTTTGGAAATATGCGAGGTTGTGCTAGAAGGGAATCTAACATGTGCTAAATTTCTTTTCCAATGCAATGTTGTTGTTGGAAATATACTTGTGTTTGTGTTAGAAGGAATTATAACATGTACTAGATTTCGTTTGCAATACAATATTGTCGTTGGCAATATGCTTATGTTTTTGTTTGAAGGGAATCTAAAACATGCTATATTTCTTTCGCAATGCAATTTTGTTATTGGGAATGTTTTTGTGTTTGTGCTAGATGGAAACTTAACATGCATTATATATCTTTCTCAATGCAATTTTTTTGATGGAAAGATGCATTTGTTTATGCTAGGAGGAAATATATCATGTTGTAGATTTATTTCACTCCACAGTCTTGTTAATGGGAATGTGATTTTATTTGTGCTAGAAGGAAATCTGGCATAAGATATATTTCTTTCACAATGCATACTGTTGTTGGAAACCTATTTGTGTTTGTCCTAGAAGGACATCTAACACATGCTATATTTGTTCACTTTGCAATGTTGTTATTGGAAATGTTCTTATGTATCTGCTGGAAGTAAATCTAACGATAAAAAGGTGGTGTTGGGAATGTGCTTGTGTTTGAGCTAGAAGGATGTCTAGCAGGACTAGATTCCTTTTGATTTGCAATGTTGTTTATGGAAACATGTTTTTGTTTGTGCTAGAAGTAAATATAGCATGCCCTAGATTGATTTAACCTCAAAATGTTGTTACATCATGTGCTAGATTTGCAATGAAATGTTGTTGTTGGGAATTTTCATATGTTTATGCTATAAGGAAATCTAGCATGTAGTAGAGTTATTTCACAAAGCAATTTATTCATTGAAAACGTGATTGTGTTTGTGCTAAAAGGGAAACTAGCATATGTGCTAGATTTCTTTGACAATGCAATGTTGTTGTTGTCAATTTGTTTCTGTTTGTGCTAGAGAGAAATCTAATACGTCCTAGATTTCTTTCACAATGCAATGTCATCATTGACAATGTGATTATGTTTGTTCTAGAAGGAAATCGATCATGCAAAATATTTTATCCACCCTACAATGTTGTTGGCAATGTGATTGTGCTTGTTCTAGAGTGAAATATACCATGTTTCTATTTATTCTAGAAGGAAATATAACCCACACTGTATTTATTTCACCCTAAAATGTTTTTATTGGGAATGTACTTGTGTTTGTGCTAGAACGAAATATAGTATACACTACATTTCTTTCTAAATGCAATATTGTTGTTGCTAGAAACATGTTTGTATTTGTTTTAAAAAGATATATAACATGTGCTAGATTTTTTTCACTCTACAATGTTGTTCTTGGGAATGTGATTGTGCTTGTATGGAAGGAAGTATAGATTGAGATAGATTTATTTTTCAATGCAATTTTGTTGTTGAAAATCTATTTGTGTTTGTTCTAGAAGGAAATCGAGCATGCACTAGATTTATTTCACCCTGCATTGTTGTTATTGTCAATGTGATTGTGTTTTTGTTGGAAGGAAATATAACATGTGCTAGATTTGTTTCACAATACAAAGGCGTTGATGGAAATTTTCTTGTGCTTTTTCTAGAAGGAAATCTAGCATGCGTAAGTTTAATTTTTTCTACAATGTTGTTTTCAACAATATGCGTGTGCTTGTGCTAGAATTAAATCTAGCATGTGTTATATTTATTTGAACATGCAATGTTGTTATGTTCTTGTATTTTTACTTTAATTAAATCCAACACACATTATATTTATTTCACCTCACAATGGTGTATTGACATTGTTGTTCTGTTTGTGGTAGTGCGAAATTTATAATGCACTAGATTTATTTCATAATTCAGTGTTGTTGTTGGCAATTTGCTTGTTCGTGATAGTACATAATTTATAATGCACTAGATTTATTTCACCATACAATCTTGTTATTGGAAATATGCTTGAGGGAAATATAGCGTATGCTAGATTTCCTTCACAATGCAATGTTGCAAATGGAAATGTGCTTGTGTTTATGCTAGAAGGAAATTTGGCAGGCACTATATTTCTTTCACCATGTGATATTATTATTCACAATGTGCTTTTGTTCATGATAGAATGAAATATAACATGTGATAGATTTGTATCAACTTGTAATTTTTTTTTTTCAATATACTTATATTTGCATTGAAAGGAAATTTAGCATGCACTAGATTTCTTTCACCTTGGAATGTTGTTGCTGGAAATACACTTGCTTTTGTGTTGGATGGAAATATAGCATGAACTGGATTTATTTTGGAATACAATTTTGTTGTTGGAAATGTGTTTTTGTTTGTGATGGAGGGAATTATAACAAGCACTATATTTCATTCACAATACAAAGCCATTGTTAGGAATGTTCTTGTATTTCAGCTAGATGAAAATATTGCATGTGTTGGGCTCCTTTTTCCCTACAATGTTGGTGTTAGAAAAATGCTTGTGTTTGTGCTAGAAGTAAATTTAGCATGTGGTAAATTTCTTTTAACCTGCAAGGTCATTATGTGCTTGTGTTTTTCTAGAAGAAAATCAAGCACAAACTAGCTTTCTTTCACCTTACATTGTTATTATTAGCAATGTGCTTGTGTTTGGGCTAAAAGGAAATCTAGCATGTGTCATATTTATTTTGCAATGCATTGTTGTTATTGGCAATGTGCATGTGCTTATATTAGACGGAAATCTAGCACACATTATATTTTTTTCACACTACAATGTTGTTATTAACAACGTGCTTATGTTTGTGTTAGAAGGGAATCTAACACAAGCTAGATTTATTTCACCCTTTAGTGTTTTTATTGGCAATGTGCTTTTGTTTGTGTTGGAAGGAAATCTAATATGTGTTATATTTATTTTGCAATACAAGGTGTTTTTAGAAATGTGCTTGTATTTGTACTAGAAAGAAATCTAGCATGCACTAGATTTTTTGTCCCTACAATGTGGTTGGATTATTTTTTTTCTTTTTTTTTTGTGTTAGAAGGAAATCTAGTAGGCACTATATTTCTTTCACCTTGGAAAGTTTTTATTGTCAATGTGCCTGTGTTTGTGCTCTAAGGAAATATAACTTGCCCTATATTTCTTTCATTCCACAATGCTATTTTTTGAAATATGTTTAACATTGTGCTAGAAGGAAATTTCATAGACACTATATTTTTTTGGGGCTGCAATGTTGTTGTTGCAAATGTGCTTGTGCTTGTGATTGAAGGAAATATGACATGCGTTAAATTTTTTCACAACATAAATCCATTATAGGAAATGTGCTTGCAATTGTGCTAGAAGGAAATATAACATGCACTAAATTCCTTTTTCCATGTATTTTTGTTTTTGGAAAAATGCTTCTGTTTCTGATATAAGTAAATCTAGCATTTGCTATATTTATTTCACCTTGTAAAGTTGTTATGTTTTTGTGTTTGTGCTAGAAGGAAATATAACACATGGTAGATCTCTTTCACCTTGCAATGTTGTTATCGGTAATGTGATTATGTTTGTTCTAGAAGTAAATCTAACATAACCTAGATTTATTTCACAATGCAATGTAATTATTAGCAATCTATTTTCACTTTTGTTAGAATGAAATATAGCACATGCTAGATTTTTTCCACCCTACAATTTTGTTGGAAATGTGCTTGTGTTTGTGCTAGAAGGAAGTCTAACATGTGCTACATTTCATTCACAATTGTTGTTGACAATGTGCTGTGTTTATGCTAGAAGTAAATCTAGCACATGCTTGATTTATTTCACCCTACAATGTTGTTTTTGGGAATGTGTTTGTTTGTGCTAGAAAAAATTCTACTATGTGTTAGATATATCTCCTAATGCAATGTCGTTTTTTTCTATCTACTTGCCTTTGTGTTAGAATTAAATCTAGCATGCACTATATTTTTCACCATGTAGTGTTGTTACTGGAAATGTGTTTGGGTGTCCTAGATGGAAATATAACATGCGTTAGAATTTTTGGTAATACAAATTTGTTGTTGGAAATATGCTTGTGTTTGTGCCAGAAGGAAATATATCATGAACTAGATTTATTTTACCCTGCATTCTTATTATTAACAATATGTGTGTATTTGTGCTAGAAGTAACTCTAGTATGCATTATATTTATTTAACCCTAAAATGTTGTTATGTGCTTGTGTTTGTGCTAGAAGGAAATCTAGTATGTTCTAAAATGCTTTCACAATGCAATGTTGTCATCTAAAATGTGATTATGTTTTTGCTAGATAGAAATATGGCATGCACTAAATTTCTTCAACAATGTAATGTTGTTGTTGCCAATAAGCATATGTTTGTGCTATAAGGAAATGTAGCATGTGCTATATTTCTTTCATAATGCAATTTTTTCATTGATAGCGTGATTGTATTCAAGCTAGAAGGAAATATATCATGTGCAAGAGTTCTCTAACCCTGCAATGTTTTTATATGCTTGTGCTTTTGTTAGAAGGAAATCTAGTACACGCTAGATTTCTTTCATAATGCAATGTTTTTATATGCTTGTGCTTCTGTTAGAAGGAAATCTAGTACATTCTAGATTTCTTTCATAATGCAATGTTATCGTTGGCAATTTTGTTATGTTTTCGTTAGAAGGAAATCTATCATGCACTATATTTCTTTAAAAATGCAATGTTTTTGTTGACAATACGCTTGTGTTTGTGCTAGAAAAAAATATAGCACAAACTAGTTTTATTTCATAATACAATGTTTTCATTCATACTGTGATTGTGTTTGTGATAGAAAATAATCTAGTAGGCACTAGATTTCATTCGCTATATTTTATTCACAATACAATGTTGTTATTTCCAATGTGTGTGTGTTTATGGTAGGAGGAAATCTATCACATACTAGATTTATTTCACCCTGTGATGTTGTTATGGGCAATGTGCTCGTGTTTTTGCTAAAATGAAATCTAACATGCACTAGATTTCTTTTACAATGCAATGTTGTTTTTGAAAATATGCTTGTGTTTATGCTAAAATGAGATATAACATGTGTTAGATTTTTTTCACTTTGCAAAGTTGTTAATGGGAATGTGCTTGTGTTTGTTATATAAGGAAATATAACATGACATATATTTCTTTTGCAATGTAATGTTGTTGTTGTAAATCTTCCTATGTTTGTGCCAGAAAGAAATCTAGAATATGTTAGATTTATTTCAACCTACAATTTTGTTATTGGCAATGTGCTTGTGCTTGTGTTAGAAGGAAAATAACACGTGTTAGATTTATTTCGCAATACAAATGTGTTGTTTAAAATACACTTGTGTTTGTGCTAGAAGGAAATCTAGCATGCACTATATTAGTTTATGCAAAGTTATTGCTATATGCTTGTGTTTGTGCTAGTAGTAAATCTAACATATGATAGATTTTTTTCACCCTTCAATGTTATTATGTGTTTATGTTTTTGCAATAAGGAAATATAGAATGAATTAGATTTATTTCATCTTACAATGTTGTTATTGGCAACATTATTTGTTTGCATTGGAATTAAAATCTAACATGCACTAGATTTCTATCACAATGCAATGTTATTGTTGGCAATCTACTTGTTTGCGCTAGATTTCTTTCACCATGTATTTTTATTATTAGCAATGTGCTTGTGTTTGTGCTTGAAGGAAATTTAGCATGCACTTGATTTATTTAATAATTTAATGTTGTTTTTGAAAATTTGTTTGTGTTTATGCTAGAAGGAAATCTAACATGCAATAGATTTCTTTCACCATGCAATATTATTATTGGAAAAGTGTTTGTATTTTCACTAGAAGGAAATTTAACAGGTGATAGATTTATTTAATCTTGCAATGTTTTTGTTGGAAATGTACTCATGTTTGTGCTGAAAGGAAATCTAGTAAGAATTACATTTATTTTGGAATGAAATGTTGCTACTAGAAATGTGCTTGTGTTTGTGCTGGAAAGAAATACAACATGCACTATATTTCTTTTGCAATAAAAAGGTGTTATTGGAAATGTGTTTATGTTTATGCTAAAATGACATCTAACATGAACTAGATTCTTTTTTCCATACATTGTGTTGTTGGAAAAATGCTTGTGCCTGTGCTATAAGTAAATCAAACTCATGCTAGATTTATTTCACCTTGCAATGTTGTTATGCCCTAGAAGGAAATCTCATACAAACTAGATTTATTTCACCTTACAAATGTTGTTATTGGAAATGTGCATGTTCTTGTGCTAGAAAAAAATCTAGCACATTTTAGATTTCTTTTGCAATGCAATGTTGTTATTGGCAATGTGCTTCTATTTATACTAGAAGGAAGTATATCAGGTGGTAGATTTAATTCACACTACAATGTTCTTATTGAAAATATATTTTGTTTGTTCTAGAAGGAAATATAACATGCACTAGATTTATTTAGCCATGCAGTGTTATTATTGGAAATGTGCTTGTGTTTTTGTTGGAATGAAATCTATCATTTTTTGTATTTCTTCCACGATACAAAGGTATCATTGAAAATGTGCTTGTGTTTGTGCTCGGATGAAATCTAGCACACATTATATTTCTATCACCTTTTAATGTTTTTAGCGACAATGTCCTTGTGTTGTGCTAGAAGGAAATCTAGCATATGCTAGATTTCTTTCACAATGTAGTGTTGTTGGTGATTTGTTCATTTGTGCTAGAAGGAAATATAGCATGCACTATATTTATTTCACTATTCTATGTTGTTATTGGAAATATTCTTGTGTTTGTGCTTGAAGTAAATCTATCATGTGCTAGATTTATTTCACAATGCAATGTTTTTTTTCTTATAAATATGGCTACTTCTATTATATAATACAAAAGGACAGAGATACATTCATCAACCAAACCGGAATTGTTGCATTAGCCAATTCCGGTGGGAAATAGCAAGTTCAAAAAATAAAAAATGGGGTTTCCCCTCAACCCAAAAAACCAGTCCATGTAGCAAGGATATTGCTGCCCCTATGGGGAAACCAAAATTGAACAAAATTATGCAGTGCGAAAAGTAAAAATACAAGAGAAATAGAACATAACAGGAAAAACCATGACAAGTGGGAACCATGACATTATGCTTGTTGTTTCTTATCATCCTGCAAAGGCCGGGGAGGCTTCTCTTCCTCGATGAAGCACCCGTATTCAGATATGTCATCCTCATTCTTGGATAGATGGGGGTCCAGCGATGGAGTGGAGGTCGAGCGGGCACCTGTCTCCGAGTCTTTTCCATACTCATTAGAGTTGCTACTACCACCACTGTTCGAGGCATCCTAGGTAGTATTAACCGGAAATGCCACCATTTTGCGAGTTATATTGAGGGAGGAAAGAGAAATCATGGATTTGCATGTCTGCTTCCTAGAGCTTGAACCAGATGGGCAGGTTGAAACTTCCAGAAGGTGCAGGAATATGTGGGTAGAGAGGCGTTAAGGATCCAGGACCTCCGACGCATCCAAATTCAGGGAAAAGTCCATAGTCCACTCTACCATGGCATGAATGGGAGGATGGCAGGGCGAGCCACGACCTCCACCTCTGCGACATCACATACGATGGCATCATGGAATGGTGGAGGTCGAATTGCAAGAATGTGAAGAAAGTGAGGGAGGCAAACATGCAGAGTGACAAAGACCAACTTGATGCAGATGGGCTGAGGGGTAGTGAAAGGAAATGGGAGGGGCAGAATCGCTACAGGGAATGATAGAGCCAGCACTAAAAATGGTAGAAAAACTGAGGGAGAATGTATGAAGAGGGATGATGCCATTTTCCATATATGGAAAAGGCGGCTTGCTACTAGTACGCGCAGGAGTAAAGACACATCGGATGGAGTAAAGATGCAGCAGACAAATATGGTATGGCGCAGTAAATAACACCAACACCGAGGCCATGTGCCTCCTCATGACGAGGAGGACTGCCAGGCGAAGACAAGGCTAGATGAAAAATGGAGGAAATATTAGGGGGAACCCGCATCCGGGGTTCACAATGCAATGTTATTGTTTGCAATGTGTTTATGTTTATGCTAAAAGGAAATCTAGCACGCACTAGATTTCTTTCACCATGCAATATTGTTATTCGTAATGTGTTTATGTTTATGCTATAATAATCTAGCTTTGTTACACGTCATTTTTTCACCATGACATTTGAATTTCATTATGGGTCTATCACCATCCATATCATGTTCCCTTAGAGGTAAAAAATACTCATGTTCTTGAACCAAGTGTTGGAAATTGGAGAAAATATCTTTAAAACCTTTAAATGATTACTTGTGCACTTTTTGTGACCATTACCTATGCATGTGCTGATACTTATTCTATTAACCACGGTGCTTGCTTCTCTGTTCGCCACTAAAACCTACGCACCCCCGTAAAAAGGAAATAAACATAAAAAGGTAACTTCTAGAAACCTAGTTGGTCGAATATTCTCCCAACTGGAAGCCTCTAGAGTCGTGCCAGTTCGAGCTTTATCCCTCTACTCATGGAGCTTATCCCTTGGACAAAGGAACCCAAATACCTTCATGGGAGGAACTCATCCCTCTTTTAATGGATATGAAACTACCTCAATATCTCTATAAATTGAGTTGAAGTTTCAGGTTGAAGGATAGATACTGATTTGTATAGATTCTAAGCTGGAGAGTGATCATAGAGTTCATATATTTTGAAGTAGTAACTTATTGTTTGCACATTGAAGATCACACCTTTGTGCACAAGACTTCATGTTGGTCATTATAGAGAAGAAGGCTTATCAAACCGAAGGAAACGATTGCGCAAACATATGGGAGAAATATGTACAACATCAAGGCCCAGGTTGTAATATTTCTCTTTTTAATTTCTGATAATACATATGCATCTCTTTTTCTCATTGTCTTGTTTCTGAATTCATGGAAATGATGTCAATACTTAGACTCATTGATCACTAAGTTGAACTAGAATTTATGATTATTATATAATGTAGGTTCTTTGATCCTTTGCATTGTTTGTGATCGTAGGTTCTTCTCAGCATTAAAGAATTTCTTTGGAGCGAAAGGTAAAAGGTTACATCGAACATCTCAGTTGAAAGGTAGGAGCATAACCTCCTTATTTCAAAGTTGTAATAATCTAAAATAAAAATAGTTTAGAGAAAGAGGCATTCAATGGATCTTTGTTTCTAGTTACCTTTTGGGGTACTATGGAGATTTCTCTTGTCCACAATAGGGATTAATCCACAAAAAAAATTGGTGACTCCACTAGGGAAGACAAGTTTAGTTTTCTTTGGTTCTGCTTGGTTTGACATTCTAGCTTTCCTAGTCTGAATTCTCTGAGTGTAGTTGGGTATATAACCTCTTAGATTCTATGAGTTAGAAATCTTTAAATTTATTTTTTCCAAATTTTCTTTGCTCTGCGTGGTTTTCTGTTGAAAACAGAGCGACAACCTACGCAAATTTCCAGTATAGTTCAGTGCGCATGCACACTGGTTTGCACTGAGAAGCTGTGCACTCCCTGGGAAATTTTGAAAAAATTAAATTTTTCTCTTCCAAATTCAGATAAACAAATTCTTAAGGTTTAACCTGATCTATACCAGTTTTTAGAGTCTGTGTATGAACTCCTCCTTAACACCTTAGAGTCTTGTTCGAGAAATCATCCTTTTTGCATAATTTAGTTACGGTTTTCCCTGGTTTGTTGTTTCTCTTTTGGAAGATAGATTCATTTGCCAAAGATCACTAGTTTTATGTTATTACCTTATTGAGCCACCAGGAATATTGCTAACCTTACCTATTTGAGTATTTTACTTGAATGAAAAATGAAAAATCTTCTAGATCACCGAAGTCTGATTTGTCTCAAATTGTTGTTTGCACATTGAAGATCACACCTTTGTGCACAAGACTTCATGTTGGTCATCCTAGAGAAGAATGCTTATCAAACCGAAGGAAACAATTGCGTAAAAGCATGGGAGAAATCTGTACAACATCAAGGCCCAGGTTGTAATATTTCTCTTTTTAATTTTTGATAATACATATGGATCTCTTTTTCTCATTGTCTTGTTTCTGAATTCATGGAAATGAAGTCAATACTTAGACTCCTTTATCACTAAGTTGAACTAGCATTTATGATTATTATATAATGCAGGTTCTTTGATCCTTTGCATTGTTTGTGAATGTAGGTTCTTTTCAGTATTAAAGAATTGATTTGGAGTGAAAGGAAAAAGGTTACATCAAACATCTCGGTTGAAAGGTAGGAGCATAACCTCCTTATTTCAAAGTTGTAATAATCTAAAATAAAAATAGTTTAGAGAAAGAGGCATTCAATGGATCTTTGTTTCTAGTTACCTGTTGGGGTACTATGGAGATCGCTCTTGTCCAAAATAAGGATTAATCCACAAAACAAATTGGCGACTCCACTGGGGAAGACAAATTTAGTTTTCTTTGGTTCTGCTTGGTTTGACATTCTAGCTTTCCTAGTCTGACTTCTTTGTGTGTAGTTGGGTATATAACCTCTTAGATTATATGAGTTAGAAAGATTTAAATTTATTTTATCCAAATTTTCTTTGCTTTGCACGGTTTTCTGTCGAAAACAGAGTGACAACCTGCGGAAATTTCCAGTATAGTTCAGTGCACATGCGCATTGGTTTGCATTGAGAAGATGCGCACTCCCTGGGAAATTTTGAAAAAATTAAAATTTTCTCTTCTAGAGTTAGATAAACAAATTCTTAAGGTTTAACCTGATCTATACCAATTTTCAGAGTCTTTGTATGGAATTCTCCTTAACACCTTAGAGTCTTGTTTGATAAATCATCCTTTTTGCATAATTCAGTTAAGGTTTTCCCTAGTTTGTTATTTCTCTTTTGGAAGATAGATTCATTTTCCAAAGATCACTAGTTTTATGTTATTACATTCTTGAGCCACTAGGACTATTGCCAAACTTACCTATTTGAGTATTTTACTTGATTGCAAAACGAAAAAGCTTCTAGATCACCAAAGTCTGATTTGTCTCAAAATAGTCTTTTATGATTTCATTTTTGCTAGTTTAAGTGGAAACATTTTAGTTTTCTTAAAACTAAGAGAAATCATTAAAAAGACACTCATAGGTATTGTATTTAGGATTGATAATTATAAATTTGATTTTCTTTGATTTATTTTATACTTTTTAGGGTTTTTAGGAGTTGATTTCTTTTGAGATTTGTTTGTTTATCAAAATTGTAGTTTTTGGCTTTGTAATCAACGAAATTTTCTTCACAAAAGAGACAGTGGTCATACCTGGAAATTGTGTTCTTAATGAAATTTTTTTCTTGACGAAAAGGGAATTTTATTTGAAGTTTTAGGAAGCTTGTACTTTTTGAGTTCAAAAGTCCTTTAACTTTCTCTTAAATAGAATTCATCGAAATAAAATGTTGCATTTTCATATTGATGCATTTAGAGTATTTTGAGTCAGGTCACAATATCATCAAGTTTCATCTCCATACCCCTTTGCGTAAATAACATATAAATCAATACAACACTTAATAAAATCAATCTAGATATTTTTTACATTTTCTAGGGCTCATTCCACCAATTTAGCTTAGGCTAGTGCTTTGGAAAGGTTTTAATTAACGTTCCAAAGAAGTTAAAACAAACAAGTAGCATATTGCGGTAGGGAAATCCAATTGTTGCATTTGTACTATGGGAAGCTCTTCTTAAAAGAGTCAAGCACGAGGTCATGTCAGACCTAGTGAGGTAATCATACCTACTTCATTGGAAAAGATAGAAGACGTGCACGTAATACAAACATTAAACCTCAGATTAACCATTATCGAGGAGACTAGGGTCACTTGTTAGAAAACCTTGTATATGCCATGTCGAGGAGCTTTCAAGGGGATTAAGATTGATACTCTGCCCTTGCATGTATATCAGATCGTAGAATGTTCCCCCATGTTCAATTGTCTCAGTTGGTGACCTTAGTGGCCATAGTATTTAGGTTTTTTCCCATGGTCAGGGTGGAGGGAAGGTCCTACTGTACCTGGAGCAGACATTGACTAGACTCACTTGGAATTTCTGGAGGGTACTCTGCACTTCGAGATGGCATAGTGAAGTTACTTGCACCAGACTGTTTCATTAAGTAGGTTGTCAGGGTAACTGTTCCAACTATCAATTTTCCACATTAATTTCCGCGACATTGGATTTCATCACCAACTAGTGTTTTTATTGTGGAAACATACTGTTTGTGTGTGGTTTGTCTCTTATATTTTGTAGGCCCGTGTTAATTTTCTTGATTTTTAGAGACCTTAGGTGTATTATTTTTAATTTTTCTGATTTCATGTGTTTAAAATATTAACCATGGTTGAATTACCGAGACATTCACGTAGAATGTAGGAGAAACCCCCTGAATGTACACCTAGTCAATTGGAAAAAATCAAAACTAAAGGAGTTCAACAATCAGGAACCGGGTCTACTGAACAAGGAGAAAAATCCATTGTAATACATCCTAATTTTGAAGTTAATCAACCTCATATATTTGAACAAGATCAAGAACAACCAGAAATTTTTGAAGTAATTATAGTTGAATCTATTACTAATGAATTGTCAGAAACACAATTCAATGAACATGAAATATTTGAGCCTGAATCTGAATCTACTTCGTCTGAGTCACCTTGGAATCTCATAGCCCTGACTCCTGGTCATCCTCGTTCACTTCGAGTGAAACTTATTATCACTGATAATATTCCTCCTGTCATAATTATAATTGAAGAGATATCTGACGTGGAAGAAGAGATCACAATTCCTTCTCGTCAAGAATCTTTAGATCTAAGGTATAGTGAACAAATCTACCCTTTAATTATTTTTAGATCGGATCCTTGGTATCAGCAATTTACCGACTTTCTGCACAGATCTAGTTACACTCATTCACCACGCCACATACCTTTTTACTCTATACCCATAAGTAGTTACATGGATTCACAAAGCATGTCTACTGAGTCATCTATGTTTTCTTCATCACCAGAAACATTTTGTATGGCGGTCCATCTGTTCCTACTGGGTACCAGTCGCTCTATGGAACTTTCTCAAGAGCATATCCATTCTCTAAATCTTCTACCAAGTCAACTGGTTTGTATGAATCCATCACCGAACCTTTGACAGTGGAACACATCTATATGTTTTTAAGGAATATCACTCAAGCTAGCTCTCAAGGTGGCTATATAGTGGCCGGGGGGCAGCAACCTCTCCAAGGAAAACAACCTTTCCAAGGGCAACAACCCTTCCAAGGGAAACAACCTCTTCAAGGGCAACATCCTCTCCAAGGGAAACAACCTTATCAAGAGAAACCATCCTTTCAAGGAGGGAAACCTTTTGTTGGAACCTATGCCCGGTTGTAGGGAAAAATATTCCTGGTAATTATCAAACTTATGTTAAAATTCCTCAAATTGGTTATGGTCAACCTTATGCATCACAACATTCAATGAGAGTTCCTTACCTAGGGATAAATACTATGTGGAACCCTTTGTTAAATCAATAGTCTTTGCAACTTTTTGGTTCAACTGACTGGGTAAACTAACACAAGTATTTAATTATCAATCCGAGTTTGTAAACTTGGAAGCATGTCCACAATATATGGATCTCAGATGTAGTTAATTTTTAGAAGAAAAAATGTTTAAACTAAAGGAAATGCACATTAAAAATTTATTCTAAGTTCTAAGATTTAAGGAAATGATATTACAAATATAAATCTAACTAAATAATTTTTGATTCAATATGTAATAAGTGAGGGAAGAGGCTCCTAACTTAGGAGATATTGTTTTTCCTTCCCCACAATACTACTTCCATGAAGAGAAACCAATTAAATTATGGAAAATAACTTATGATGCATAAAAATTAGGAGAAGAGGCTCCTAATTGAGGAAGTCCATGTTGTCCTTCTTCACAATTTTATTCATCATTGTTACCATTGCATTAAAACTAGAAATTCAGAAAATAGCTTCAAACAAGGAAAAGATGATGAATTTTAGTTATTGTTCTTGGATCATATAGAAGGAGAGTTTAAATTAAACAGTTGTTTGTCCCTTCATATGCAGATTAGAATTAAACCAAGATTCATTAGCAAGCATAAGTAAATAACTCAACAAGGAAAAGAAGACGAATTTTAGTTATTGTTCTTGGATCAGATAGAAGGAGAGTTTAACTTAAAAAATTGTTTTTCCCTTCATATGAATATTAGAAGTAAACCAAGATTCATCAGTAAACATAATAAGTCTTCATTCATCTCAATAATTGAACAAATCTGAAGCAAAACTAGTTCATGAAAATTAAGCTAATTTAACCAAAAAGTGTACTTGGCTTGGTGTGGGGGCCCTCCACCCTTGCCTTGCACATTTGAAGAACTTCTCAGCTACTATAAATTCAGTCAATCATCCACAAAATTGAACAACAAAAATAATATGGAACTGGTTCCTCAAATTAACTCACAATATTCAAAAGTCTCAATATGAAATTATACAAATTCTCCATGCTTGAATGGTTCATAAGCTTAGTATAAATAGATAAATGGTAAAAAAAATATGTTACAATGTCTCTAACAACCTTATCTTACCCTAATCCCATCCATCTAGGTCGAACTCATCCATTCGGTTACACAAAATCTGGAAAAATCCCAAAAACTACTAACTCTGCCCTATTTCATAGGGATTTCTGAAAAAGTAGGTAATGTTTGACGAGCATTTACTTGGCCTTTTTTTAGTTTAGTTTGACCAAAAAAATAGATTCTTTTCCATATGTGGTTCCCAAGCTTTCCAAATCTATTCTCAGCTCGTGCCCAAGTTTCATGCACATATGACTTCCATGAAGCAATTACAAGAGTTTTTAGTTATGTCCAAAAATACTCTTAAAAGCCAATTTTTACAAAAATATCTAAAACTTGAAAAACATAATTTATTTACCTGAATATGCATAATAAGGTCAAAATAAGGCATATGTTGATGATATAACGTGGAAAATTATGGAAATTAGGTGGATTTTTAATAAGAAAAAGTGACCAAAATTGAGGGCCAACATCTCCCCCTTACTGATCTTCAAGCATGTCCTCATGATTGCTTTCTCCTCTTTGAACTTCTGAGTGCTGATGTTCCCACTGTCCCCGATCCTGTAGTTTCTTGTTGTGCAGCCCGAATAAGACAATCAATACCCTCATACCTTCCTTCCTTGTAGATGGTGGCCTTTACCTTCTGTCTTTCATATTTGTATTGCCATGTTTTATTCTCATTGGGTCATCTAAAAGCCTGTTTGGAAATGAGAGCATTCTTTGTTTCAAGCTTGCCAATATTTTTGGTCAACTCCTCATTTTCTCTGATTAGATTTTTATTATTTTGTTTGTACATTTTTTTTCTTTCTTCAAGTGAATTTCTAAAATCTTGTTTACCTCTATCTCCCTTGTCAAATCTTCTATTTTCTTGAGGTATTCTTCTTGTTGTAGCTCTTTTTCTTCTCCCATATTCTCTTTCGAAAATGAATGTGATGAAGTGGCTCCTATCCATGCATGCTCAAAGAAGGAATCTTTCTATAAAGGCTCTTCTTGTACATATCTTTCCATTCTTTCCAATATTTCATTGACTTGTTTGGATGATGTTGGAGCTTCAACTATTTATACCTCTAGATATTTTTCTTTTCCACTTGGTTCTTCATGTATTTTCTTCCTAGGTTTCCTAGGAAATGATAATAAGGATCTTTCTTTCTCAATCATGACACTATCTTGTTTCTTCTTGGATCTAGTTCTAGGATACATTGGATAATTCATAATTCCCCTAGTGACATGCATTTGCTCAAATGTTTTATCTGTAGTTTGTTCCTCAAGATGATGTTGAACCAAATATTCTCTCCAAATAAACCCCTAACTCCTCACCTGATGTTCTACAAGTATTTTTATGAGCCCTTGATGATATATGTGTGATTATTTTGTTCTAGTTTTATTTTTAACACCCTCTATCATTTTGATCAAACTCTTTGAGGAGAAATAGGGTAGATTAATCTTGGATTCTCCTTTCATGTGTTGTAGTAGCCTAATATGGTAGAGATAGAATACACTGAACCGGTTATCACATGTCAAATATATTTGGATGATTAATACTAGTTCAGACCATGGCTCACTCAACCAGTCTCTTGGGATTCCCTTTTCTTTATCAAAAGACCATTTTCTCTGTTTTTATAAAAGGAATGTCCAACCCTTCTTTTTGAAATGTAGGCCTTTGTGGCATTCTTCTCCTGCTAATGGAAGGTCTAGAGCTTGTGAAAAGAATTATGGGTTTAGTGGAATTGAGAGGTCATCCATTGTTGTTTGTCCCTGTTCATAATGGCTTATGAATTCTTATGTAATTTTCTCATTATGCCCATTGAATTTACGAAGGAATCCTATCAAACCTGCTTGATACAATTTCTCTATAGTTTCTTTGTCCCATTTCTCTATCTTGAATTCCTTTGGTTCTATTATGTTTGCCATGTGCTCTGTATACCAATTAATGTACCCTTGGACAGTTAACATCCTCATCATAAACAAAAATACATGTGTATATATACCTCTGTCTTTTATTCATGTAATTTTCACTCATTGGTAATCATCATGGCAATTAGGCTTACCTGTTCTTTTGAAGCTCTTTAAAAGATGAAATTATTTCCTTGCTTGAGTCTTCTTCAATCCTCTATTATGCTTTAAAAAGGAGTCCACTGCTTCTTCAAAAATGATAAAAAATTTGATTTATGTGTAAAAAGATCATAAAATACCTTAAAACTGTTTTTACTGCTTCATAACTCATGCTTCAATCTTAGTTTTGTCAAAAAAATTCTCAAAAATCCCTTCTCTGTTAAAAATTATCACTGTGCATATGAAAAATAGGACAAATTTGTTCACTACGTGTATAGAATGAAAAATTTGCTCACTATGTGTATGAGAATGAAAATTTTTCTCACTGTGTGTTATGAAAATTTCACTATGTGTATGAAAAATTGAACTCTGTATTTTTCACATGTAAAAATTTCATAATTATGCATGGAGGAATTCGTGTTTCGAACTTGATTACCTGATCTGGAAACATTCTTGTAGATATCTTTGAGTTAATACTCGTGTTCCCGTGTTTAAACAATGTCACTTTAATTAGAACTACTCTTCAACATCTCCGAGGATTCACTTATTACAAAGGTGGCAGAGTTGGTTTAATGGTGGCAAGGTTTCTAATTCATATCTGAAGTTTAACTCCTTATAAAATTACACATCTCATAAATTATCTCAGGATTAACTACCCCTGAAATCCGTTCAAGTACTGATAAAAATCCGGAAATGATTTCTTACCTTTCCTCTTTGCGAAATTTCTGGATTTTATTGGTAGGCTCAGTCAACTTGGAAAACAAGAGATCTTGACCTTCAATCCTATCGTTAAAATCGATGCATACCTTCTTATTTCCCCACAAACTTATTTGATCTCCTCGCCTATTTCTTTTGCAGCTTCTTCTTTGTTCAGGCTTCTCTGTTTTATGCAACCCTCTCTTCAGTATTTTCATTTGCTTTCTTGGTTCCTTCTTCCACGAGGGTGATATATGCATGCATGTGTCTGCACAACGTTATCCTCCTCTTTCTGAGCTTAAATATGGTTGTGATGGTGGAAAAAAGGCTTAACACAGAGCTTGGTTTTCATTCTAATGGTGAAGGATATCAATAAAATTACACATAGTTTGTTTGAATGCGTTTTGACCATTTTACCATGCCAACTCACACTCTGACTTGTGTACTTGTGGCTGCCCATGTGTCTCTATTTTGATTGCGTTCTTATGGCTTGTGTACAGTCCTCCTTCCACAGTGTATATGCCTGTCTTATCACCATAAATCTGCATTACTCACTTTCTGTGTAGTTCATTCTTCGTTCATGGCTTCATTCATTTCATTGCATGTCCAACTTTGATTGTATGCGCAATGATACATATGTATTTTCAACCTTCCCTCATGTTTGCATGTTATATATTGCATTTCATCCTTTCAACTCTTATGTTGCATTTTATACTTTAGTCTTTGTCATTTTACATGCTTATTTTTTAATTTAAAAAAAAAATGAACATAGGATAGGTCATTTTTGAAATCAAAATTTTCTCATAATGACACTAACTCTTTGTGGTTTTGTAGGCAAACAAAAGGCAAAAATATTGAGTCCTCCATATTTGATAAAAAATGCTTATAGGATATGTAGTTTTATATGGAATTAATGTAGGAAATTTATATGGGGTTAATGTAGGTCTATGATGAAGTTTTTAATGTAGAATATATGGTAGGGTAATGGATTATAATAGGATAATGAGTGTAGTGGAATATAAGTAGGATAAATGTAGGATGTTAGATGATAAATGTAGAATGATAAAGGTAATATGATGCATATCCATGTTAAATTATTTTTAACAGTTCTAGAATTATTTTTCAAAACAAAAGGTCCTAAGAATTTTTTTTTACCTATTATACTTTCATTTTCGCAAAATAGCTTGATGTCAATATTGATTGATGATGAAATTTGTTGGTTCATCCATACTTGACTCATGATGATGCTTCTTCAAATATGAATTCTGATGGAATATAGACGATTGTAACTGCTTATTTGAGCCTCTTGATATATATTATGTTGTTTCATTTCTTTTTGTATCTGATATTGATTTAGGTCCCTTCTAATGAATGTTTATGTTGTTCAGGTCCCTTCTGCAATTTTTGAATGATGTTTCAGGTCCCTTCTGCAATGTTATTCAGGTCCCTTTTGCAATGACATTTTGAATGATGTTTCAGGTCCCTTCTGTAATGTTATTCAGGTCCCTTCTGCAATGATATTTTGAATGATGTTTCAGGTCCCTTCTGCAATGTTATTGTCCCTTCTGCAATGATTTTGAATGATGTTTCAGGTCCCTTCTGCAATGTTATTCAGGTCCCTTTTGCAATAAAGGTGCTCAAACTATTTGCATAGTTTCATTATGAACTTCCCCCTTGCTTATGTTAAGACTTGTCCTCAAGTCTTGGAATTCTGGAGGATTATTTCTTCAAAATCAAACTGAAGTAAAAGTAAAACAAAATGAAGAATTCATATTTACGAAACAAGCTGGTTTTCCGATATGAATTCGAGTTTGTATTGTGCCAGTTTCCTGGATTTTCACAACCAACTCATTTATTATATATATATATATATATATATATATATATATATATATATATATATATATATATATATATATATATATATATATATAATAAATGAGTTGGTTGTGAAAATCCAGGAAGGCATATCACTATGTTGTTCCATTAATTCCATATTATTTTTTGTTGAGACTCTTTTCAAAAAGTCCTCTTTATTGATAGAATTATTATAGAACTTAAGCCTATGTCCATTGACTAAAATTAAAATTGTTGCTTCATCAATTGTTTTTATTTTAACTACTCCATTGTCAAAAATTTCTTCTATCTCATATGGTCCAAGCTAGTGAGTTGTAAACTTTGCTTTGAAACATTTAAACTTGGAGTCAAAAAATAATGCCCAATCTCCTATACAAAACTTTTTATTTTTAATGAATCTGTCATTCCACTTGATTCTTTGCTGTTGCACCAATGTTGTATGTTCTATTTCTTGCTGTCTTATTCATCTAGTTCATTCAATTGCACGACTCTTTATTGCTATTCTTCAGATAGTTCCAATCCCAATTTTGTTGCAATTTATATGTATGAATTTGAAATTCAATGAGTAACATAACTTCCTTACCATATACCAACTGATATGGAATGAATCTAGTTGTATTCTTCCATGTAATTCTGTATGCCCATAGTGCATCTCTTAATTTTTCTGACCAATCTATTCTATTCATTTGCACTATTTTTATCATAATATTTTCCAGGTATTTATTAGTGGACTCTACTAGCCCATTTTCTTGGGGATGGTACGAAGTAGATTTTATGTGTTTGATTTTATACTTTTTCGTAAGATCCTAGAAAAGTTTAGAGGTGAACTGCGCTCTGTCTCGGAACTCCAAATCTGACAAATATTTCCTCAAAGAGGAATGGGACTACTGTGTCTTCCATTGCTCTTGCCATTGCCTTTGCTTCTACCCACTTTGTAACATAATCTGTACACACTAGAATGTACTTCTTTCCATTTGAAGGTGGTTTAATTTGTCCCACAAAGTCTATAGCCCATTTCTCAAATGGCTCTATGAGTACTTGTGGCTTAAATGAAATTTCATCTGATATTACAGGTCTTCCAGTTCTTTGGCAGCTGTCACATCTTTTAACATAGCCTTTCGAATCCTTGAAGATTGCTGGCCAATAGTATCCAAGTTTGAGCACCTTGTATGCTGTTCGCTTGTCTGCAAAATGGCCATCACATGGCTCTTCATGACATACAAAAAAAATATCTAGAATTTCATCTTCTCTAACACATTTTCTTATTAATATATCTGAACTAGTATAAAAGAGGTCACAATTGACCCAACTATATCTAGCACTTTCTCTGATTATTTTTCTTTTCTGGTTATTGGTGAAATGGGATGGTAATATTCCAGATGATAAATAGTTGGCTACATCTGCAAACCATGGGGTTTTAACTGTTATATAAAATAAATGTTCATATGGAAAATTGTTTGAAACAAGATTTGGATCACCAGGTGAATGAAGCCTTGATAGAAAATTTGCTACTTGATTATCTTTACCTGGTCGATATTGAACAATGATGTTAAATTCTTGCATTAATAACAACCATCTAGTAATTCTTCCATTTATAATTGCTTTGTTAAGTATCTAATGGCTAAATGATCTATATTGATGAATACTTGATAACCTATTATATAATACCTAAACTTATTAACTACATGCACAACAACTAACATTTATTTTTCTGTGACCGTATAGTTCAATTATGCCGGTGTTAAATTTTTTCTTATGAATTATATGAAATAATTGAATTGACTTTCTTTATGTCCAAGTGATGCTTCTATAGATGTATCAGATGCATCAATGGATATATGAAATGGAAATGACCAATTTGGTCCTCGAAGAATGGGTGCAACTGACAATTTTCCTTTCAACACTTCAAATGCATTTTGACAATTTGTTGTTCACTGGAACTCAATATATTTTGCAAGTAACTTGAATAGAGGTAGAGCTATTTTACTAAAATTTTCAATGAATTGTCTATAATAGCCTGCATATCCCAAGAAACTTCTTACTTTTTTTTGTGTTGTTGGTGGCATCAAGTTCACAATGACTTGTATTTTTTCTGGGTCCACCTTGATTCCTGAAGAAGAAATATGGTGTCCCAAAACTATCCCTTCAGTTAGCATCATAAATAATTTTTCATTATTGAGGGATAGGTTTGTCTCTATGCATATTTTTAAAACTTTTTCAATATTATTCAAACAATCATCCAATGTTCCTTCATATACAGTGAAATCATCCATGTAGACCTGCACACATTCATGAATTAGATAAACAAATATTGCAAGGACTTCTCTTTGAAAAGTAGTAGATGCATTACATAACCCAAAGAGAAAAAAATTATATGCATGTGTTCCCCATGGAAAAGTAAATGTGGTTTTATCTTGGTCTTCCAATGCTATCTTAATCTGATTGTATCCACTAAATCCATCAAGAAAAGAAAATGATTTCTTTCCAGCTAATGAATCTAGTACTTGGTCAATAAAGGGTAGCAGGAAATGATCTTTTAATGTGGCTTTATTCAGTTCCCTATAGTCTACACATATTCTCCACTTTCCATTTTTCTTTGGCACCGCAACTAAGGGAGAAACCCATTGACTATCAGAAATAGGATATATGAACCAACATGTAACAATTTATGTAGTTCCTCTTTCACTATCTCTTTCATCATAGGATTCGTTCTTCTTTGCGGTTGTCTCATTCGTTTTATATGATCATCAATATAGATGTGAATACATGTCTTTGGATGAATTCTCTGCATGTCTGTATAATCCCAGGAAAAATATTTTGAATATTTATGCAAAAATACTATTACCTGTTGTTTGCGTGATGATTGTAAATTATTACCAATATTCAAACTCCCTCCAGGATTGATTTCAATGATTTTACTTTGTGAATTTGTAATTGAGTTAACAGGAAAAATACTTTCAAATAAATTTTGCAATGATTGAATAGTACAATTTTCCTAGAAACATTGATTTAAAAGATGATTTGCAGCTTCATATTGTGTTATTCTAAGTTGCTCCGAAATAGCAGGTTTTGAGATGAAAAGGTCTAATAGATCCTCATTTTCTTCCTCTTCTCTAAGATTAAAGACTTGATTAATACTGAGAATAGATTGAGTTTCTTATTGTTGTTGTTCATCAAGCCATGATAATAAAGAAGGAAATTTTGCTGGAGGATAGAGTGTAACATGTTTCCTTTCATCCCCATGTGCTATGCTTATACTTTCTGATCTACATCTAATGAAGGCATCTACTGTGGCTAACCATGGTATGCCTAGAATTAAAGGATGGCCTCATAAATCTATTTTTGGCTTCAAGGTTAGAAAGTCTACAGGATATTCCCATGAATCTAAAGAAATAATGATATATTCTAATATTCCTTCTGGTACAACTTTAGCTTTATCTTCTAGCTTCAAAATTGTAGTAGTAGGTCGAATATTGGGCAATTTCAAGTATTTCATAGTTTCTGTGGTCATGGAATTTATAACTGATCCCAAATATATTAAAGTATTTGGAACTGAAAAATTATTGATTGAAATGGTAACCATAGGGATCCCAGGATCAATATATTTTTCAATTGTTGTTTTTGCAGATATGAGACTAGCTAATTTTCCAATGACTTGGATTGTGGATGGATCTCTTTTCTTTCTGCCAATTTTCTTAATACATAACTCCTTTATTATTTTTGCATAAATTGGAATCTTTTATAGCTTGCACCAAGGTAATTTTGACATAAGAATTCTTCAATTCATCAAAAATATCAAATTCGGGAAGAGACATTGGAATTTTCTATTCTACTAACCTCTCTAAATAAGGTGGTGTTTGAGTCATAATAGCTTTTCATTTCTGAATTTGATTTCTTGAATGATATTTTTCAGTTTGTTCTCCTTGTTCAGCTTACTCAGCTTGTTCTTCTATGATTGGTGGAGAATATTTTTGTAATACTTTCCCAGACCTTAAGTGGACATCTTGTACAATAATAATAGAGTATGTAGGAAAATATGTTGCTTCTTCCACATTGTATTCTAGTTTCTCCAATTTTTTTCTTGGATTTGCTACTGGCTAAGTTGGTAATTGAGTTGGTCTAGGTGGAGGTTGGTTAGAAGACAGTTGAAGCTACTGAGGTTGAGTTAGTAATGGTGCATGATTTTGTTGTGGAAATGGCATTGGTTGAGGATGTTGTTGAAATTGTTGGTATTGGAATGGTTGTTGAGGATATGGTTGTTGGTATGGTTGTCGGTATTGTTGAGGATACATTTGTTGAGGTGTCTGGTTTCCATAACTATATCCTCTCCAAACTTGTGCATGTTGGTTTTGGTATTGTTGTGGAGGCCAAGCCTGCCATGGCATTGGAGTATTCCATGAATTCAGAGGAGGATACTGATAATTTTGGGGGTTTTGTTGAGGGAATTTCTGAGGAATCCTTGGTTACCAAGATCTCCTTGGTGCCATATAGTAAAGATAATATGTCCCTTATACTTCTTCCATTTTCAATTCTTTAAGATTTGGAAATTTTTCAGTTGGATGATTCTCTTTACAAAGTCCACACACGTGCATACTATCCAAAAGACATTCTCTAAGTGGATGTTTCTTCCTACACTTTGGACAAAATATTGATAAGATTTGATCTTGTTCTTATTTCTTCTTCTTTTCTTTTAAAGCATCAACTTGTGTTCCTAAAGTGTTTAAAAGATCTGTGTTAAAATTTTCTAGTAAACTTCCTATTTCTGCTCTTGTCACTCCTACTGTTGCAGATTTGGAAGCTCTTGATGTAACATCTCTTTTTCCACTTTTTTCTCTTCCCCTAAAATATTTTTGACATAGTTCAGCAATATCATCAAATGGAAAGTTTGAGATATCTCCTTTGCCTATCACATTAATAATAAGTATTCATCTCTAATACCTTTAAGAAAAATTGTGTGGATGGTATCACGATTCAGAGAATGTTATTTGGGTTTTTGTAGATTGTAGAGGAATCTTTCTAAGTACTCTTCCAAACTGTCATCTTCTTGTTTTGTTATTCTGAAAATATATTCTTTTGAGTCTCTAGCCCTACAATAGGCTTGATACTTTTTGAGAAAAATTCTCTTCATGTCATCCTAAGAAGCAATGGTATGTTCTCCTAAACACATAAACCATTTTAGTGTTGTTGCTTTGAAAGTAGAAGGAAAGAGACGAAGTTTACGTGTGTCACTCGTTTATCCATAAGTTTGACATAAGATATCAAATTAAAACATAAATGAATAAGGATATTCAGTTGGTATTCCATAAAAATTGGGCAAAACAGAAGGTGGAATTTTTTTCAATTTCACTTCCTCTACTAGTATTGCTCTTGTGTCTAATATTGGGAAGCCAAAGGTAGCTTCCTGATCATTGTCTTGTTCTATATCATTATGTCTTATGTTATCATACTCTCTTTTTGCATCTTCCTCTCTTTTTCTCTCTGATTTAATTCTCCTATCTTCCTCTCTTTTTCTATGTCATTCCTTTTGTTGCCTCTCATACTGAAGTCTTTGTTCTGGATTCATCATTGGTATATTAGATCCTTCTCCTTCTTCAATCAGCTCATTTTCAGTTGTTTGTAATGTTTCAATATGAGGTTGATTTGGTGTTTCCTAAACTATCTTGATTTGTTCAAGGAATGGTTGCTCTAATTGTTTAACAATTGGTTTCTTTGTTTCCTTTTGTCTTTCTATGAAAGGGGTTTCTTTTGGTGTTTGCTTTCTTTTCACCTCCCAGGCTAACAAGGTTTGTCTTTCAATAAGAGTCAATCTTTGTCCTGATCTTTGTTTTTCTTCTAATTCCTCTAAAGTTGGTCTCCCAAAAACTGGTGTTGTTATTCCTGATGGTCCCGCTCCTATGGATGCTTGAATTGTTGGGGGGTTTTGTTTAGTAAATCTACCTTTCTGATCTCTTTCTCTAGGCATAACGAAACATAACTGAAATATTTTTTTTTTTAATTTTTTTTTATCCTCCTAATTGAATATGTTGATGTATACTTCCCTGACAGTGACGCCAAAAATGTTGAGTCAATTTACTAGGTAAACTAACACAAGTATTTAATTATCAATCTGGGTTTGTAAACTTGGAAGCATGTCCAAAATATATAGATCTCAGATGTAGTCAATCCTTAGAAGACAAAATGTTTAAACTAAAGGAAATGCATATTACAAATTTATTCTAAATTCTAAGATTTAAGGAAATGCATATTAGAATATAAAATCTAACTAAGTAATTTCTGATTCAATATGTAAGAAGTGAGGGAAGAGGCTCCTAACTTAGGAGATCCTGTTTGACCTTCCCCACAATAATACTTTCATGAAGAGAAACCAATTAACTGATGGAAAATAGCTTATGATGCATAAAAAGTAGGAGAAGAGGTTCCTAACTGAGGAGGTCCATGTTGTCCTTCTTCACAATTCCATTCATCATTGTTACCATTGTATTTAAAACTATAAATTCAGAAAATAGCTTCAAACAAGAAAATGAAAATGAATTTTAGTTATTGTTCTTATATCAGATAGAAGGAGAGCTTAACTTAAACACTTGTTTTTCCCTTCATATGCATATTAGAATTAAACCAAGGTTCATTAGTAAGCGTAAGTAAATAACTCAACAAGGAAAAGAAGATGAATTCTAGTATTGTTCTTGGATCAAATAGAAGGAGAGTTTAAATTAAACACTTATTTGTCCCTTCATATGCAGATTAGAAGTAAACCAAGATTCATTGGCAAACATAATAAATCTTCATTCATCTAATTAACTGAAAAAATCTTAAGCAAAACTAGTTCATGAAAATTAAGCTAATTTAACCAAAAAGTATACTTAGCTTAGTGTGGGGGGCCTCCACCCTTGCCTTGCACACTTGAAGAACTTATCACCTATCGCAAACTCAGTCAATCATCAACAGCATTGAACAAAAAAAATAAGGTGGAATTGGTTTCTCAAATTAACTCGCAAAATTCAGAAGTCTCAATATGAAATTATGCAAATTCTTCAAGTTTGAATGGTTCATAAGCTTGGTATAAATAAGTAAATGATAAAAAAACTATGCTACAATGTCTCTAACAGACTTATATTATTGTAATACCATCCATTTAGGTCGAAATCATCCATTTAGTTACACAAAATATGGAAAAATCCCAAAACCTACTAATTCTGCCCTATTTTCTAGGGATTCCTGAAAAACAGGTCATGTTTGACCAGCGTTGACTGGGCATGTTTTAGCTCAGTTTGACCGAACAAATAGATGATTTTCCATTCGTGGTTCCCCAACTTTCCAAATCCATGCTTATCTCGTGCCCAGGTGTCCTGCATATATGACTTTCATGAAGCAATTACGAGAATTTTCAGTTCTGTCAAAAAATACTCTTAAAACCCATTTTTTTACAAAAATATCTAAAAATTGAAAAACATGATTTATGCACCTGAATATGCATAATAAGGTCAAAATAAGACATATGTGGATGATATAATGTGGAAAATGATGGGAATTAAGTGGATTTTTAATAGAAAAATTGACCAAAATTGAGGGCCAACACCTGCCATACCAGATTCAGAGTTGTAGCCATAGAAGTTCAAGTGACCCTGAACCACAACCTGTCATACCATATTCATAGTTGTAGCCTGATCATGCCTCTTTTTGGTGGTCAACCTTAAACTATCTATGCTAGGTTGAGACCTCTTCAAATAATTGGGGACACTTCCTCTAGTAGAAGACTTCATCTCTTGCCAGTTTTGGAAGAGTTCTAGGAATTACAATAAGCATTCCAAAGTTAGTGGTCATCCTTAAAACACTTCAGGTTGAGACCTCCCTTTTCAAGTTGAGGTTCTCTCTTTTTACGTAGGTTGCAGACCTCCCTTTTCTAGGTGGAAGGTCTTCGTCTTCAAATAACTAGGAGCACTTCCTCTAGCAGAAGACTTCATCTTCATGCCAGGTTTGGAAGAGTTCCGGGAACTGCATTAAGCATTCCAGTGTTGGTGGTCATCCTTAAATCACCTCCTTTAATATGCATAATAAGGTCAAAATAAGGCATATGTGGATGATATAATGTGGAAAATGATGGGAATAAGGTGGATTTTTAATAAGAAAAATTGACCAAAATTGATGCCCAACACCTGCCATACCAGATTAAAATTTAGGGCCATAAAAGTTTAAGTGAGCCTGAACCACAACCAGCCATACCATATTTAGAGTTGTAGCCTGATCATGCCTTTTTTTGGTGGCTAGCCTTAAACCATCTATGCGAGGTTGAGACCTCTTCAAATAATTTGGGACACTTCCTCTAGTAGAAGACTTCATCTCTTTCCAGTTTTGGAAGAGTTCTAGGAATTACATTAAGCATTCCAGAGTTCGTGGCCATCCTTAAAACACTTCAGGTTGAGACCTCCCTTTTCAGGTTGAGGTTCTCCCTTTTTATGCAGGTCTCCCTTTTCTAGGTTGAAGGTCTCAGTCTTCAAAGAATTAGGAGAACTTCCTCTAGCAGAAGACTTCATCTTCATGCCAGATTTGGAAGAGTTCCGAGAATTAAATCACCTCCTTATGAAAACATTTAAGAGAGCACATTCAGCCTAGTGTTGCCATGCATTTTTGCACATTTTTATTACATCTCTCTTATTGGACTCATACATACCCCTTCGTATTAAGGGGGGGAATGTTGGACACTTAATCCACTAAGGGTTAAGTTGTGGGAGTTGGATAGTCAAAGGGAGTCCAAGAGACCTTCGAATATGGAATCCAACGATCACTCCAATGTATTATAAAATGTATATCATGTGAATAATATATTCATATCATGCTTATCTTTCATATTTTATCTTATCCATGTGGATGCCTTTGCTCACATACAGACCAAAATTCAGTTTTCTCCTCAACGGATGTTTTGACATTCATTTTTTGTACAATAAGGATGCAACTCGAATCCTACAAATTCCCTCGGTTGAAGGTAGGAGCTTCTTGAATTTGGGCCATTTATTTGTGGGTTTCAACCCATTATCGACTATCCCTCATCAAATACTCGTGTGGGTTAAATTTTCAAGTTTACCTTTGGAGTTTTGGACCCGTAGGGCACTGACAACCATTGGCTCCTTTGTTTACCTTGACAAGGTTGGTCTGGTTTCAAATGAAAAACAAGTTTCCTGGATTCTGGTTAAACTCAAACATTCGGGTGGTCTATCAGGAGAATCAACGATTGTCTGGGGAAACCTAAAAACACAACAGAGATTTGATTACTGGGGCATACCTTTCTGATGTTTTTCCTGTCACAATATCGAACACCTTCTTACAAAGTTCCCATACCACCTATGGGGTAACTGATACCAGATGAAGAGGGGACATAGTTCAAACATTGAGGAAGATGGCAGTATCAACTCTACTATACAGGAAAAACCTCGGGACTTGGAAATCCATATCTCGGATAAATCAAGTACTAAGGAATTATCTCCTTCATTTACCCCTGCGATTTTTTTTTTTTTTCTGAAGGTGAACCTATAGTTGATTTCCTTAGGCAGATTAATTATAGAAATGAAAATCTGGGTACAAACCCTCTACACCACCATAACCCTCGAATTAGACAAGGAGGGAAAATTATATCCTCAAATTTTCAAGCCCACTCTCACTTGGAAGGTAGCCACTGAATGGAATCAAGTGGTCATCCTCTCTAGGATTCTTCTCAGTGCACGAATCTAATCTCTCCTTCCCTGTCAGACTTCTCATCTTCCCCTTCCCCCATATATCCCTCACCCTTGGATGTCCCTTTTCCCACCAACTCAGTCGACAGTGACCTTGCTTTCTTACTCCACAACCCCAACATCGAGTCCTTGGTCCCTCTCTTTGTTCATAAGGACCCCTACCACCCACAAAATATGCACATTATCCCATCCTTGAACAAAAATGTAACCGTCTAGAGGAAGGGAAAATCAAGTGGGGGTTCCAAGAAAGAGACACATCCTAAATCATCAAAAGCACTAGATTTCCTAGGAATCTTGGACTTACACAAAGTTTTTGTATCCGATGGGAATGCTTTTCGGGCTCTTAGATGCGAAATGTTTGCATCTATTGAACATGATTGATTTCATATTCATTAACAATAGGGGGCTAGGGAACCATTCTAAATGAGCGTCCCTCAGTCACCTCATCACTCTCTACAGAGCTACTATTTCCTTTATACATGAGACTATGGTGAGGGGTGATAAGGCTTATTCCTATTGTTCACTGATATGCACAAGGTGGGCAATGGTTTCTATTGATTCAAAAGGCATGTCGGGTGGTATGATTACTATGTGGGATATTTCCTTTATTAAACTTGTTGCATTTAAATGATTTGTAGGTATATTCACGACGGTATATTTCAGAGGACTCCCCCACAAAGTCCACTTGCTAAACACTTACGCACCATATGCAAACACGAAGGTATTCTAGCACATATTAGACACAAGTGGTATTTTGAAAATTGGATCCCTAATCCTGGTGCGAGATTTGAAATTGACCGTTTCAATGGAAGAGATCTAGGGAGCCAGTAGTAGATTGGACCCGTTGGCGAACAATTTCTGTGAAATTTTCTCTGGAAATCATTTGGCTGCTATCTGCCCCAATCCTATTTTTCTAACTTGGAGGAATGGAAGGGCACACCCCCATAATATTGAGAAGCGTCTGGATTGTTTTTTTAATCCATGAAAATTTACTTGAAATGGTGAGACTTTTTCTATCTAATATATCTTCGGCCATTATTTCATACTACGCTCTGATTATCATGAAATGGCATGGTGAGAAAGTGTGGTTAGGTCTTCCGTTCAAATTTAATCGCTCGTGGTTAGAGGATTAGAATTTCTATGACATGGTATCTCAAACATGGACATCCGGCACACAACCTGAGGGGTGTTCGAGTATGGATAATTTAATGGAAAAATTAAAAAAAAATCTAAAGTTGGTGGTATGTAGATGGATCTCCAATAAAAAAGCCCAATTGAGGCAGGAATTAGAAGACATTGTGGATGAAATGGATTACATTAGAGGGCCTGCTGTAGAGAGGCCTTTATCTAATGGGGTACATCACAGGTTGGTGGAACTAGAAAGGCATAAAAGATATATCCTCCTAATGCAAGAAAAAAATGGAGGTTGAAGAGTATGGAAATGTAGATTGACTGTGGGGAAACAATACATATCTTTTTCAAAGATTTTCCTCTTATAGAAAACATAGGAACACCATTTGGGAGATGGAGGATGGAAATGGACACAAGGTAGTCAGGACAGAAGAGATTCATAAAATGGCAGAGGAATATTTTGAACACTTCTACAAATAAAATGATGAGGCAAATATTGAAAATTGATTTTCCTTCATTGATCTCTTCGCACAAATGTTTAATGAGAAATATGTCAAACAGGTAGAAGCTCAAGTCACCTTGGAAGAACTAGTACAAGTCCTTAAATATTTCTCCAAAGACAGATTCCCAGGATTAGATGGATGGATAGTGGAGGCTTTTCTACACTTCATAGAAATTATGGGTTAGGACCTCTTAAGGATGGTGGATGAGTCAAGGTCGAAAAAGAGAGTTTCTGGTGCCATAAATTCCATATTTATTGCACCCATTTTGAAAATTGATGATCCCAAACCTTCTCTGAGTTTAGGCGCATTTCACTATGTAACTTGGTGTATAAGTTGATCTCGAAAATTATAGCCAATAGAATCAAGAGATGCCTCTCTTATCAAATTCCTCCTGTATAATCTGGTTTCCTTCATTATAGATATATCCATGAAGTAGTTTCCATTTCACATTAAGTTGTAAATTCTATTTGGAATCACAACAGGGATTCTATTATCTTGAAACTTTATCTTCACAAGGCATAAAACCATGGGATTAGTCATTCCCACGCTTAATATTACATAAGTTTGGGCTCTCTATCAATGCAGTGGAATGGATCATGGTATATTCCCAATCTATTTCATATGTTGTTATGATCAGTGGGAAACTGTCGACTTTCTTCTATGCCCACATAGGCCTCATATAGGGATGCTCCCTTTCGCCTTTTCGTTTTTTACTAGTTACCGAAGCTCTAAGCAGGATAATTCTACTCGACAGGATTTGTGGCCTATTCATATGTATCCATATCACTAGAAAGGTAATTGTTACACATTTACTATTCGTAGATGATATATTACGCTTTGGGCAAGTATCATTTGAACAATGGGCACATTTACTTGATGTTATTCTAGATTTTTGGGAACGACCTGTAAATAAACATTGATAAATCTGCACTTATGTATTCAATGGAAGACTAGAAAGTTATTGTAGCCTTTAACCTTATACAGAAATTACCCGCAAACTAATTATAAAAAACATAAATAAACAATGGCGAGAAAATAAAACATAAATCAAATATACACAGATATTTTCTCCTGGAACCCAAAATCGGGACTACCAAATTGATTTTTTATTATATTCCTTTCAATATTACAATACATATATATACATGTCAAAGCATTCATAAACCTCAATCCATTAAACCTATATTAGAACATAATTGTAGTTACCTTGAATGGATCTACATAATAACATGGGAAGAAAACCATCATGCCAAAAACCATGTGCAAAACCCATGCAAAAAACCATAGGTAGGTCTGCCCACCTAAAAGAGGGTCCAATTTTTTTTTTCCTGGAGCGCTACCCCGAACCCTGTACAAGGAGGCTACTTCCACCTGCAAACCCCTCTACACCCTCCCGCACATGCGAAAAGTCGTGGAAAAAATATAACACACACCCAACATTCTCCCACTTAATGTTTTATTTTCCACATAGGGGGTCACAAGAGAGCTTAGTCATTGGTCCAATCTTGAAACACCCATTGTTTCTCTACACCAAGAAAACTTCTCAGTGCTCACATACCTCGTCAATGCATCTACAACATTCTTCAAAGTGCCCATGTTTACCAGAAACACCTTTCTATCCTCAACCATATCCCTCACAAATTTATACTGAACATCAATGTGCTTTGTCTTTGAATGATAAGCAGGGTTCTTTGCCAAAAAAATGCACTTTGGTTGTCACAGTCTATCCTTAGAACTCGTTTTACGAACCCCATACTTGAACACAATCTCTACAACCAAATTGTTTCGTTACTTGCATGAGTGGTTGCCATGTATTTAGCCTCTGTAGTTGAAAGAGCCACTACGTCAGATTGTATTTTTCTCATCCAAATTACTGCTCCTCCAAATAGGTTAAACACATACCCACTTGTACATTTTCTCTGATCTAGATCTCCATCCCAATCTACATCAACAAAGCCACGAATGTCCAAAAATCTGTCCAATCATGGTCTTCCTTGGTAGCACAAACCATAATCACTAGTGCCATGCAAATACCTAAAAACTCGCTTCATTGTTACCCAATTCTTATTCCACAGATTTGACATAAACCTTCCAGTACTCCCACTGCATGTGCAATGTCTGGTCTAGTACAAACCATTACATACATCAGGCTACCCACTACACTTTCATATGGAACACGGGACATGTCCTCTTCCTCTTATTGTGTCTTGGGACACTATTTAGTAGATAAATTTACACCTACAGGAATAGGAACCTTCACCAGTTTACTATCTTGCATATTAAACCTATGCAATATTGTCTCGACATACTTCCTCTGGTTTAACTAGAGCTTCCTATTTGCCTGATCTCATTTAATTTCCATGCCCAAGATATAGTTTTTAGCACCAATATCCTTCATATCGAATTTGGAGGAAAATTGGGTCTTCAAATCCTGAATAATTTATTTGTCCTTTCCAATCAACAACATATCATCCACATACAAGACCAAATAAATAACATGTTCACCAATTAATTTAAAATACACACAATGATCTGCTTTGACTCTGGTAAAGCCAAGTCCTTGTACATATGTATCAAATTTTTTATACCACATCCTTGGTGACTTTTTAAACCCATACAAAGACTTTTTTAATCTACATATAAGTTCATTATTCCCCTTCACCACAAAGCCTCCAAGTTGCTTCATATATATCTCTTCTTCCAGATCTCTGTGAAGAAATTTTGTCTTCACATCCATCTATTCTACCTCAAAATCAAATGTAGCAACAACGGATAAAATTAACCTAATAGAAGCTACCTTGGCAATAGGAGAAAAAATATCACCAAAATCAATTCCCGACACCTGGGAATAAACTTTTCTACCAAACAAGATTTGTATTTCTCCACGTTACCTTATGCATTCATCTCCTTCTTAAATACCCATTTGCTGCCAATGGGTTTCCTTTCAGCCGACAACTCCACTAGATCCCAAGCCTCATTTTTTTCGAAAGATGTCGTTTCATCAACCATGGCCTCTTTCCATAGTTTCCCATCCTCTAAATCTACTTCCTCCATGACAATTTTGGGATCATCATCAGTAATAGATAAAGAAAATTTTGAACAAAAATCATATGGACTATACCTTTCCGGCTGCCTTCTTTCTCGAACTGATCTTCTTAAAGCTGGAGTTTGTGGTTCTTCCTCTTCTGATTCATGTTATATTGTAGAGTCTGATTCTTCCTCTTTTAGATCAAACTCTATCTTCTCAGGTTCCTTTGGCAGGGATCCATGTTTAATAACATATTTCACCTCTCTAAACACCACATCTCGGTTGTACACAACCTTCCTTGTTTATGGATTCCAAAGCTTATAACCTTTTAAACCATCCTTATATCCAATAAATATGCACCTTTCAGATTTACTATCCAACTTGCTTATTTTATCCTTTGGAACATGTACATATAAATCACATCCAAATACCCTTAGATGTGAAAGAGAAGGTTTCTTACCATTCCATACCTCATGTGGAGTCTTATCCTCCAACGCTGATGAAGGTGATCAATTAACCATGTAACATGCAGTCTCCACTTCCTCTTCCTGGAATTCTTGTCCTAACCCGACACCACTGAGCATGTTTCTTGCCTTTTCCATCAACTTCTTATTCATTCTTTTTGAAACTCCATTTTGCTGAGGTGTGTATGGAGTAGCATTTTTCCGTGCTATACCACACTTCTTATAGAAATCGTAAAATTCCTTCTTGCAGAACTCTCCACCATATCTATCCTCAACACCTCTATCTTCTTCTCTGTCTGGTTTTCCACCAGAGCCTTAAATTGTTTAAACCTGTCAAAGACTTCAGATTTATTCATAAAGAAACATATCCATGTATTCCTTGAGAAGTCATCTATAAATGATACATAGTATATAGACTTTCCCAGTGATGGAACTGACATAGGTCTAAACAAATAATTGTGCACAAGCTTTAATATCCCTTTCACCCTCTTAGCAACAAAAGTGAAACTCACTCGATTCGGTTTCCCATATACACAATTTTCACAGAAATCAAAATCCAGAGAGAAATTCGACATACCTAATACCATACTATTACCATGCAATATTCGAAGGCCCTTCTCTCCAATATGTCCAAGCTTTTGATGCCATAGCATGGTATTTTCTCAAGACACCACAAAGTTTTCTTCTTCACCTTCAAGAACCACATAATTGTTGCACCCATCAATAACAACGCTACCCAGAAGCTTGCACAGAGTTCCAATCTAAACTCCCTGCATCAATACCAGTGCTTCCCAAACCATCTTGCAAGTATCCTTCTCAAACGTTGTTTTTACACCTGCATCATCTAACTTTCTTACATAAATCAAATTTCTAGCCAATGTAGGAATATGTAGAACACCAGGAAGTGTTCTAATCCTTCCACCATGCACCTTCAGCTTGAATTTTCCACATCCGATGATTTGGAATTCCTATCATCCCCTAAGAAGACATAACCACCATAATATTTCTCATACTCGCAGAACCACACCCTATGGGGAGTGAAGTGAAAGGATGCACCCGATTAAATCAACCATGCCTCATGATCTACATGTGTACTTGAAGAAGAAGCCAAGTACACATTCCCACCTTCATATAAGGTGGTTTTCACCTCTGTAGAAGGAGCATCATCATATCCCTTTCCTTTCTCAGGAGCTTTATATCTACATTACTTTTTGTACTGCCCTTCCTTTCGCAATTCCAGCACACCTTTATAGGTTTTCCTGGAGATTTGTATTTCCCTCTAGATTTAGATCTCCCACTCAAGCAATTATTTTTGTTTCTGTTCTAGGACCGTCCTCATACAGAAAATGCATCTCCATTTTGACCCTCCATATTTTTCCGTCTCATCTCCTCCAACAACAAGGATGAGACTATTTCATCAAGCTTCAAGGTTGTTGTATTGCTACCTATTGCAATAACCAGAATATCCCACGAATATCGTTGAGAACAGAGAAAATTGATGCACGTATCTTCATCCGAAATTTTAATATCAACAGATAACAACTAGCTTACCACAGTATTAAAAGCGTTCAGATTCTCTTTCACTAATTCTCCATCTTTCATCCTCATGTTATACAACTTTTTCTGTATGAATAGTTTGTTCACAAGAGACTTAGATTGGTACAAAGTCCCAAACTTGTCTCACAAAGCCTTTGTTGTAGCTTCCCATGGTACATTCAACAATATTGAATCTGAGATACACAACCATATTGTGCTATTTGATTTCCGATCCAACTTCACCCAGTCTTCATCTAACATTGTCATTGGTTTAGTACCAGGATCTACTGTGATCCAATGATGTTTATCCACCAATAGATCCTCCATCTTCATCTTCCACAACTCAAAAATATGACCATTAAATTTCTCAATCTCTATCTTTCTAGTGCTATCCATCTTCTTTCATCGCAAGAATAGGTCCCGCAGATCTCCCACTGAACATGGTCTACCACAAGCTTGAGAAAAACCCCTCAGCAGCAAAGGCTTGCCCTTGAAACCGAAATAACTCTGATATCAAATGTAGGTTTTAACCCTGTATAGAAATAACCTGAAAATGAATTCTAAAAGAAGAAAATAAACAATGGCAAGAAATTAAAACACAAAACCGATATACACAAAGAATTTTGCCTGGATCCCAAAACCAGGACTATCAGATTGATTTTTCATTATATTCCTTTCAATGTTACAATACATATATATACATGTCAAAGCATTCATAAACCCCAATCCATTAACCCTGAATTAGAACATAACTATAGCTCCCTTGACTAGATCTATAAAATGCCATGGGAAGAAAACCATCATTCCCAAAACCATGTGAAAAACCCATGCACAAAACCATGTAGGTAGGTTCGCCCACCTAATATAGGGTCCAAACCTCCAAAAACCATGTAGGGGGGCTTCTGCCCCCTTTTAAACCCCTCGATAGGGTGGGCTACACCCCCCTTTCTGCACCTGATGCAATAAACATTGGGGGTTGATGCTACCCCCTGTGACCCCCCAACACGTACAACTAGTCATGAAAAGAATATAACACACACCCAATAGTTATTTCCAAGATTTGGGAGTTGTTCGGAGCAAGAACCCATCCACTAGAAAAGGGTTTTAAATATTTTGGATTCATGATTAAACACAACATATATCTTTTTGTGGATTGGCAATGGTTAATTGATCAGTTCGTATCGAGATTACATTTTTGGACTCACCTGTATTTATCCATTGGTGGAAGATTGGTTTTGGTCCAATCTATTCAAAAAAATATGTCAGGATACTGAATGCATCTCTACAGACTTCCTAAGACTATCATTCGATGGATCAACTTAGTCATTACAAATTTTATATGGGAAGGTAGGTCAAAATCCAAATAGATCCACCTTGTGAGTTTCAATAGAATTACTAAGTGTACCACTTATGGGGGATGGGGAATAAAAATAAATGAATTTTTTGGATGGGCCATGTTATCGAATAACTTCTGGAGGGAAATATCTGGTACAGGAATACGGTACGACATTGTCATAGATAAGTACTTGCAAGGTAAGTAGCCTATGGAGTGGATCTAACAAGGTGCAATCTCTATAGGAAAGAAAGTTCATATATCTAGAAAAGTATGATGTTTACTAGATTTTAGACTATAGAAAACATTAAATGGTACATGGGAGTTGGTTGGAACACTTTGAATGGAATAGATTTGGTCTTCGGGTTGAAGAAGTCGTATCTCCTAACTCCCCCGATTATTGAACACCTATAGAGTAAGGGCATCTTATACTTGGCTTAGTTACAAAAAGGGTGTGACCCCTTGCAATTATATCCTACCTGTAATTCTGTTGAGGAATTAGACATGAGACCAAAATATACTAGCAAGTGGAATGAATATATATGACACAACTCAAAATGGCAGGCATCCAATTAAACTGACAAGAGGACAACTTGGAAGATTGGAAATTAAAGGGAAAAGACAATTGTTCACAGCATCTACAGGCACATCACAAAATCCCTTGATATAAGAATTGGTATGAGCTGGTATCATCGGGTTTGGTCATGGAATATCCCTCACAAAGTTATTATTTTTTGTTGGATGTTGTGTAAAAATAAAATTTTGACCTGGGATAACTTATATAAGAGAGGTTTCAATGGCCCTGGAAGATGTAGTTTGTGCAAATCCGCAGAAGAAAGTACTATACACCTCTTTATACAATGCCAGTTTTTTGTAGGAACTTGTATTTATGTCACACAACATCTTAGAATAAATGAAGTTTGGGACCTAACAACCGTGGAAGATTTTTTTACACACTAGATAAATCTTACAATAGAGCTCAAAACCTTGTCGTTCTATGTATGGTGGAACATCTTGAAAGTGCGCAATTTGGCCATTTTCAAGGACCATGAACCAAACAAAATCTAATCCCATCCACTCTATCAAGGATAAAATGCCTCTAAGCTATCCTATATGTTATATTTCAATGGTTGCGACACAAAATCTAAAATGTGGTTGTGGAGCTAGAATCTCTACATGTGCAAAACTTAATTTTGATTTCAGGTGGTATGGGGGGAGGGGTTCCAACAATAGGGAAAAAATATTAGCACTCTGGGGCTTCTTGTATTGTTCCAGGAATTTAAATATGGATGTTTTGCATGTATTGGATGACTCCAAGGTCACAATTGACTAAATCAATATGAGAACAAAATCGGCTCCATCTGAGATGGCACACTGGATGTAAAGAATTCAGGGAATCATAAAACACTTCCGATTAATAACCTTTTCACATGTGCACAGAGAATAGAAAGTTTTCGTGGATTAAGTATCAAAGGAAGGATTGGACACGAGCCCTGGAATCATTCATTTCTCGACACTCTTTAAGGGAGAACAAATTTGTTCGGATAATTTCCAGTTGCATTAATAAAATGCTACCTTAGCACTTTTATTTTGGACCCGCAGTCGATATGTTAATTTTTCTTTTTTGCACAGGTCTAATAATCTATTTTGTCTGCCATTTTGAATCTCAAGGAAAGCACACGAATCTTGTGTTTGGAGGGATCAGACTAGAGTCCTTATTTTTGTTTTTTTGGGTAGCTTTCTTTGAATCATTGATGAGTCTATATACAACCTTGTAATGCTTATCTGATAATAGAATACAATTTTTTTCTTCTTGAAAAAGGATTCCCGAATCTGTAAATTATTGTTTATTGCATATGTATGTAAATTAAAATTACACAGAAAATAAAGAACAATGAAAAAAAATCATAAATTGCTACTCACACAAGGTGTAACTCGGGAAAACACAATTGGAAGGTGAGGTCAGTCTACTCTCTTTCTCTGAATAGAAAATGGCTACAAGTACAAATAAGTAAGGCCTATGGCCCATGGGCTACTAGAGTGAACAAAGCTTCTTTTTATGCTCTCCCTATCCCTCTCAGCTAATTTGTTTGTTTATGGAACAAAATGCTTTGAAAAGAATGGAAACCCTTTTCCTCCTAGTGGCCTAATTATAGTAGAGCATGATAACCTGCTAGTGGCTAGGTTTGACTCCTTCAACTCTTAACTAGAGTTACAACTGTAACACTTTTAGAGTCCTCTTCATTAGAATCACATGGCCAACCCTTTTTATATGAATAATGGGGTTGACATGAAATCCTCTCAAATTATGTTGGTCAAAATAGGAAAGTCAACTTCTGGGTCGCATAACTTTAGCGTATAGATTCTAATTGAGGCAATTATTGCATTGTTCGAAAGGTCTTTGTGCACAGAATATCTAAGAACGCTGCCATGTTAAAGAAACAAAATTTTAACCACTAAAAATGTCATTTTATGCCTCATAATGGTCCCAAAAGGTTTTAAATCCTAATATTCCCAATTAGATCCTATCAGTAACAATGGTTCTATGAGTTGATCTCTCCATTTTTTCTACTCTGAAAGCATCGAGATAAATGATAAACAATATAATGATCCAATCCAAATTAATAAGTAATAATAAATTCCCTTTAAAATTGATCTATTTCATATTTGAAAAATCTACCCTAATATATTTATTTTATATTTTATTCTAAGTAAAAATATTAAAACGAAATATTTTATTCTAAGTAAAAATATTAAGACGAAAGTTCTAAGATTTGAGATAATTTCTTTTGAACTTATTTTATGTCACATTTAAAAAATTAATTCATAATATATATTTTTTTCACTAAATGGATTTAAGTGTGAAAATTGTACGAGATTTGAGACAGGTGATAATAAATTCCTCTTGAACCTGGTTTACGTTACATTAAAAAAAAACCTACCAATAATATTTTTTCTTCTCTTTTAATGTGCAAAAGCCTATTTAAGTGTCAAAATTTTATCGAGTTTGATATAGGTGATAATAAATTCCTTTTAATTTTGTCCATTTGACGTTTAGAATGTCCAATTATTCAATTTTTACTACAAAGTCTCCTCCTTTTGATACTGGAGTTATTAAATTTATATTTTTCTTCATCTTTTATTAATTTTGAAACAGTTCCCCCGAATTATTTCATTTTAAAATTATTTTATTGAGTATATTTTGACTAAAGTGTCATAGTTGTAAGATATTCGAAATAAGTGATAATGATTTTTCTTTGAACTTTGTTCATGTCACATTTAAACATTATACTCATAATAATTATATTTTTCTTTTAAAGTAAGAAATTATCATCAATGTATTCAATATTTATATTTAAAAATAAAATAAAATTAATGTCAATGTCAAATTTGCACAAGAGTTGGAAAATTAATTAATTTGGATTATTTCTTATTTAAAAATTTTAATTATATACCTAAGAAATGTTGTAATATGTTATTTTGTAAACATTTTTATTTGGTCAAATTACATAATATTAAAATTAAAAATAAAATAAGATTATTACTATTATTATTATTAAAATAAAATTGAAGTAAAATATTTAATTGCAAGTTTTTTTTCCAAATTTTAATTTATTTATGTTATATATATATATATATATATATATATATATATATATATATATATCCATTTTAACTTTGGATCTACTAAGAGTGGAGAATGATCGAATGCAAAGAGATTTGGTCCCTTTTGGTCCTTGGTAGATGTAGAGTTAAAATAGATCTAGGATGGTTTATTTAGTTTCCCTTAAATGCGCAAAAGATACTTGATGTAAGGTAAATCTAATGAATCACAATGGAATTGTTGTGATAGAAAAAAAAAATAGATTTAAATAATGAAACCAAGGTCCCTTGAAAAGATTTACTTGGCCCAAATACCATTTTAATTAGAAAAGAAATATGACATTCCAAACAATAAAGAAATAATAATATTTATGTTTTAAATTTTCATTTATTATGAGGATGATATGGTAATACGAGTAAACCAATGCCATTATAATGGCAGATGCCCTTGTTGAAAATCTGCATTTATGGTGAAATTTAATTAATATTTATGATGAAATTTAATGAATTATGTTTTTGTCATTTACATTTCAGTATTGTTGCAATCAAACAAGATAGGGAGGGAGCAGTCAGCTAATAGGTCAAGTTTACCCACATTGCTCAACACTCTCTATATGTATATATAGATATAGATAGACCATCACATAGGACTAATGGCTCCATTGGTAACATGCATCACAATATGAAACATTCAATAGTTTCAAACATAACAATCATGGTCAAACCAAGAAAAAGGAATCCACATGCCATTCTAGTACATATTAATATACATTCTACATTATGTAACATCGACTTAAATTTAATGAAATACCATCTACCTAGGGATCTACAAATCCCTTCGACCATGGGAATACTTACACAACCATCTCAAATAAAGTTAGCTAGAAATAACATATTATTTTATTAACCAGGCTGATAATGTCATAGCTTTCATGAGAGATAATATTATTTACTACACTGCCACATATGAGCAAGTAAATATACTTGTATGAGTATCTTAAAGAATGGTAATTAAGGGAGGAACTTCAACTCTCTTTCTGTCACATATCCACATATCCATGTAATAGCATAGAAAAAAAATTTAATCTTACCTTACAGTAGTAATTATGATGCAGGGGCATTAGGCTCAAAAGTTACTTTGTACATAAGTAGACATAGGGGGTCCCATGTTCTTTAAATTTCTTGTAAATATTAATATTTAGAATAAAATTGGTAGGGAATTGTAATTGTTCTCAAGTCATTTTGAGAACATGAGAATTGGTTAAGGTAGGAATATGAAGAGTCAATTTAGGATTAGTTCAGTTATTGAGTCTAATTTTAGGAATTGGGAATGCTAAGAGTTGCTGAACTGTTTGGAGACCTGAATCGATTCAGGTCATCCTTGTGGTATAAATGTAATCCTGAAGAGTTTAGATAGAGAGGGAGTTAGAGAACTTCTTCAGCAATAGAGTAGGAGGATAATGGCCACTGAACTGAATATCTAGCCTGTCATGAAATTGTAAGCGATTGATTTTGATATTGATCGCCTATATGTATATATATCTAATTATGGATAATTGTTTATAAGTTCCATGTGTGACTTTATGTCTTCTTGGTAGAATCATATGAAGAATTAATTCAGTATTATTGTGCATTTTTCGAGTTAAATCCTGTGTGAACACATGAGTTCTAGAGGAATGATTCTATGTAATTGAGCCGAGTCCAACAAGCAAGGGTAGGGAATCTGAGTGATAAAAACAATGTTAAGAGCCATGACAATAGACTGTGAGTCAAGGGGTGATTGTGTGGCAATTATGTAGTGAAGAACCTCGTAGGATCGATTTTGTGCAAATTTCCTGTTCCCCTCGGAAGACAAATGAACCATACTCTCTGTGAATGAGTGACTGTGTGTGCGCTCTGCATAAGAAATAGGGAAAGGGTGAATAAGGTCATGTTGAAAGAGTACGGTATAACTACGCTCTCTTTATCAAAGAATAGCGGAATTTCCTGAAGCGTAAACCCTGACTGAGTGAAGTAACAAACTTGGTTTGTTAAGTGGATGATCGACGGCGTAGTCCGATTGCTATGAATGAGATTTAACTACAATGGAGATTCATTATAATGACAACAATTGAATAGTATCATTGAACCGTATTGGAGCCATGAGTTAGTGTTGTACGCGGAAGTGAATTGAACGGAACCTGGCGTGTCGAGGAAGATGGAACCATGCAAGAATGAACAGTAATGACAGGTTGGAGTGAAACCGGCAGTTGATCGCACCACCTTTGAAGTGGTAAGCGGTATTCAAGAAATCAGAGCGATTCCATATGCTGGGCGACACGTGTCCCCGAGCGAATTTGGAAAGCCACTTTCATCGCGCGCCATCGTGCGTTATTGTTTGTGCATCTAAGCCAAGCGATATCTGTCAGATCGTATGGAGCAAGGCGACGTGCTCTCTGCCGTCGGATGTGGAAGGCCGTTAGCACTATGCCCATGCATGTATATGTATATAGGGTGATCAGCGATGTGTCGACTATGGTCGTGGGGACAACCGAAGTATGTGCAATTTGTTTACTTTGGAAAAGATCAATTGTATATGATGGCGCCTAGGATCTTGTTAAAGTCGTGGTAAGGCTATAAGCCTATAAGTCATAGAATCGTTGTTACAAGAGTTAAGGTCATAGGGCCGATGAATACATTGGTTTTAATAACCAACATAAGGGGCTTGGAATTAATCTCCGAGATTTGAGATATTAACACTCTCAGATTTAAGTGTTTAAATTGCCAGCGTAGAATAAAGGGATGTTGTGAGATTGCCTGGATGGGGAGGATGATTGGGCATGAAAAGGCGAATGCAATTGTACATACATCTTTGATGAAAAGTTAAATAAAACGAGACTGTGGTTTGACCATTATCAAGTGGTATCAGAGCTTCAGGAACATCTCTTTTGTAAAGGTCCAAGTTTGGTGAATGCAAAGAAACCAGACTTGTGGAAATGACGAGATTGCAGCCTATAGAGATACAGTGAAGGTGATTGCAGAATTGCAGAGTCTAATTGGAGGAGAAGAGTTTTGAAGACTGCAGATTTGAAGAAGGAAGATCAGGCAGAAAAGTACACAGAATCACAGTGAACAGGATTTGCAGAGTGAGTGGAGGACAAGATCATGATCTTGCAGGTAATTAATTTAAATCTGATGTGTATTTTATGTTTGCAAAATTGTGGTTGCTGAAAATGCAGACAGAGTTTGCTAGTGAAGGTAGTGAGCCTGGTATTCAGCTGAAGGCTGGATAAAGAGGACAATTGCAGTGTTCTCAAGAGAAATGAGCAGTGTTTAACTCTGGTTGAAGGATTGTTTGTAGAAGTCAGAGTACAGACAATTGAAGACATCTCAGCAGAAGTAGATCACAGCTTTGAGAGCAGTGATAGAAGATTCCAACAAGGGACTCTGAGTGAAGAAGAAAGTGTGGCAGAACCTGGAAGATTCCCAACAGAGGTTGGATGACAGAAGAAAAGAGGTGTTCTTGAGAAAGTTGCAGAGTGAATCCTAGTGAGAAAAAGAGAGTGCTCTGAAGGTTCCTGGAGAGAAGGAACCAGTACTTGCCAAAAGCTAGGTCCGGAGGAAGGGATTGGTGAGGTAAGTTGCAGCAAGAGAGCTTGCTGTTGCAGAGGCTTAGTGCAGCTTGTGAGTGAAGAGCTCCTAGAGAAGAAAATGGCTACTGAGAGCCATAGCAGAGACTGTAGAGATTGCAAAGGTTCTAAGAGAGGCCACAACATAAGAATGATGGAAGATGTCAAAGCAGTTGGCATGAGGAAGAGACTCACAGATGAAGAGTATTGGAAGGAATTTGCTGAGATCAGGGAAGAGTTCAACAGATTGAAACTGAGGATAGAAGAAAGCCAGAGAGTTGGTTGGCTCATGAGGAAGAATATGAAATGGAAACCATTATAGTTGAGGTTGAGGCAAAAGAATATTTCCTTATTAAGAGAAGAACTCAGAGCAGCTGAGTTGAAAGAAGAAATTTATGTCTGTGAATCAGAACAGAGCATAGGTGAAGAGTGGAGACCTGCAGGAGATCTTGTGAGACATAGTGAAGACTCGAGGCAACGAGAAGCCTGTCTTGCTGAAGAGGAAGTCATTGAGGAATTCCTGAGTTATTGGACAAGTCCAAATGATGTAGGGGCTTGTGTTCTTGAGTCTGACAAATGTGAAGTGATGACAGACTCCACAGAGGAAGAAGAACCCCGAGTTCTTGAGGCAAGGATGGGAATTGAAGATTCCATGTGCAGACCTATCCAAGAAGAAGTTCTTGAGGGAGTAGCCAAGACTAAAAAGTATTGTGAATTGAAAGCTAAAAAGTTGTGTGTGTTTGCAGGTACACCACTGGAAGATGAACAAGCTTCAGAGTTTTTTGGAGAGAAGAAGACGTTGAATCTGAAATCTGTTCAGATCAATGCTGATATAATGGGATCTTAGGAAGAGATGAAGACAAAAGGGTCAAATGAAGATGTCCAGCAGAGTGATGAAGCAGAGAGAGAAGGGCCAACAGAGGATTGGTCAAGAACAAGCAGAGGCATAAAGGGTATGTAAAGTTCCCGAAATCTACGCCTATTGAAGTTGTTGAATTGTATAGGAGGTTAGATTTTCAAAGAAGAGATTTGGAAGAGCAAAGGACCTATGCACTGGATAAGTTTCTGGGAAAGAAAAGCAGGAAGATCTTCATGGATGGAGTTCATGGAGCAGATGATGGAAGAAAAGTGAGACTAGCTGACAGTCTCATGAAGGATGCAGATCAGCATGCTGGGGTGTTGACAGAAGATTTGGAAGGAAGTTCCAGACAACATATTGATGTGTTGTCAGAGGAAAAGGAGGCATTGAAGCATTGGAAATTTACTGTTGATGATCCATGTGTTAATCATGCAGAGAAAGAGGAAGAACAATAGTTGGAAGTTGTCAGAGAGATGAATAAGAAGGAAACTGTGTTGGCTGAAAACATAGTGAGGGATCATCATTTGGGCATGATGATTGGAGCAGTGGAGATGACTCTGACAACTGAAGAGAAAGATGATGAAGAATTTCTGAGCCTTGAACCAAACTTAGAATTGCCGGGAGAAGAATTGGTGACCAAGTCATCAATTGAGATCATTGGATCTCATGGTTTTAACACTAACAATTTGTTTATGTGTACAGGTGATGCAAAATACAATTCATCCTTTGAAATTGTCTTGAGAGAAGAAAAACTGTTGTTGAGGGAGGATGAGACAACCACGTCTCATATGCAAGAATTTGTCACTGTCATTGACAGAGAAGAATTGGCTAGAATAATGAGCCAAGAGCAGACTGGAGGGCAGATTTCAAAAGCTACTGAAGTGAGGAAGAATCAACATTCCATGCTGACAGAAGATGAAGATACAGTGGCTAGAGAACTTAATTTGGTTGCTGAAGTCAACCAAGGAGATGAGAGGAAATTGCTGAAGATTTCCCACAAAGACGGAGGAAATGCTGAGTTTAACTTCTAGCATGTTGAAGATGCAAAACCAGTATGGGGGAGATGGTTGAACTGTTTGTTGGGAGAAATTATGCAATACAAAGAAACTACAGACACTAGAATGAAAATGCCTGAAGCTGCGAAGAAGAGAGGAGTAGATACTAGCTTGCAGAATCATATTATGTTTACTAGTATACTGGAGGAGTATGTCACTGCTGGTAGGAAATTAAATAGTGAATTGTTTTCTGAGAATGAATTTTTAGATGGTGAACAAAAGAAGAGTTTTGCAGAGGGAAATATCCTAAAGGATATTCAGGATGTTTGCGCGGAGACAACATTGGCAGTGACAGAGATTGAAAGCAGCAGCAGAGGGCAAGATAATTTCCAACTAGAGGATAAGCTGGACATGGAGATTGAATACATCAGAAGACTGATGGTAAGAGTGACTCGAGAGTAGCAGAGAACAGCAGGAAAGCATAAGAGTTTCAGAAAAGGAAAGACAATGGAATATTGTGAAGGCATAGTTGGGGGCAGATCGCAGAACAAAGTCTGGAAGCTTGGAGAAGATCAATTGAAGGATGATGCAGCTGATGGACAACAGCAAAACCAAGTATGGGATCTTGGAGGCAGAGACGAAGAGCACATGATCAGGATATCATGAACAATTTGAATCTTGGGAGTCTGATGCAGGGGCATTAGGCTCAAAATTTACTTTGTACATAAGTAGACATAAGGGGTCCCACGTTCTTTAAATTTCTTGTAAATATTAATATTTTGAATAAATTTGGTAGGGAATTGTAATTGTTCTCAAGTCATTTTGAGAACATGATAATCGGTTAAGGTAGGAATACGAAGAGTCAGTATAGGATCAGTTCGGTTATTGAGTCTAATTTTAGGAATTGGGAATGCTAAGAGTTGTTGAACTGTTTGGAGACCTGAATCGATTCAGGTCATCCTTGTGGTATAAACGTAATCCTGAAGAGTTTAGATAGAGAGGGAGGTAGAGGACTTCTTCAACAACAGAGTAGGAGGATAATGGCCACTGAACTGAATATCTAGCATGTCATGAAATTGTAAGTGATTTATTTTGAGATTGATTGCCTGTATGTATATATATCTAATTATGGAGAATTTTTTATAAGTTCCATGTGTGACTTTATGTCTTCTTGGTCGAATCATATGAAGAATTAATTCAGTATTATTGTGCATTTGTCGAGTTAAATCATGTGTGAACACATGAGTTTTAGAGGAATGATTCTGTGTAATTGAGTCGAGTCCAACAAGCAAGGGTAGGAAAATATGAGTGATAAAAACCATGTTAAGAGCCATGACAATAGACTGTGAGTCAAGGAGTGATTGTGTGGCAATTCTGTAGTGAAGAACCTCGTAGGATCGATTTTGTGCAAATTTCCTGTTCCCCTTGGAAGACAAGTGAACCATACTCTCTATGAATGAGTGACTATGTGTGTGCTCTGCATAAGAAATAGGGAAAGGGTGAATAAGGTCCTGTTGAAAGACTAAGGTATAACTACGCTTTGTCTATCAAAGAATAGCGAAATTGCCTAAAGCGTAAACCCTGACTGAGTGAAGTAACAAACTTGGTTTGTTAAGTGGATGATCGACGGCATAGTCTGATTGCTATGAATGAGATTTAACTACAATGGAGATTCGCTATAATGACAACAGTTGAATAGTATCATTGAACCGTATTGGAGCCACGAGTTAGTGTTGTACGTGGAAGTGAATTGAATGGAACCTGGCGTGTCGAGGAAGATGGAACCATGTAAGAATGAACAGTAACGACGGGTTGCAGTGAAACCGACAGTTGATCGCACTACCTTTGAAGTGGTAAGCGGTATTCGAGAAATCGGAGCGATTCCATACGCTGGGCGACACGTGTCCCCGAGCAAATTTGGAAAGCCACTTTCATCGCGCGCCATCGCGCGTTATTGTTCGTGCATCTAAGCCAAGCGATATCTGTCGGATCGTATGGAGCAAGGCGACGTGCTCTCCGCCGTCGGATGTGGAAGGCTGTTAGCACTGGGCCCACGCATGTATATGTATATAGGGTGATCGGCGGTGTGTTGAATATGGTCGTGGGGACAACCGAAGTATGTGCAATTTTTTTACTTTGGAAAAGATAAATTGTATATGATGGCGCCTAGGATCTTGTTAAAGTCGTGGTAAGGCTATAAGCCTATAATTGAGGTTATGAGCACCGTGCGGACGTTTAAGTCATAGAATCATTATTTCAAGAGTTAAGGTCATAGGGCCAATGAATACATTGGATTTAATAACCAACATAAGGGGCTTGGAATTAATCTCTGAGATTTGAGATATTAACACTCTCAGATTTAAGTGTTTAAATTGCCAGCGTAGAATAAAGGGATGTTCTGAGATTGCTCGGATGGGGAGGATGATTGGGCATGAAAAGGCGAATGCAATTGTACATACAGCTTTGATGAAAATTTAAATAAAACAGGACTATGGTTTGACCATTATCAAATTATTTTATTTTACATGGCTAATCTTAACATTAGAGGGTCGCATATTGATTTCCTCTTTTAAAACTTAACCCTTTTTGCAACATGGTTGATATTGAACTCACCTCTATGTAATACCATATTCTATTTCGGAGTTTAACATTTAAATCCTAACCAAAATATACAATGGTCACATTCGGCCCACTGATACATAATTAACCATCGGTTCATGAATCTTCTACCTATCTCGTCCATGGTTTAGCTGGCATGGTTGCGAATTTAAGGTGAGAGTACATGCATTTAAATCCACCCAACAACTGTTGGTCTCAGCATTAACTGCGCGAGATTCTATGGTACTTGGCTAGCCTGCTACTGTCGATCTCAAGTTAGATCAATGGTCTTTGTCTCAGGCAGGAAAATGTTACGGATATTCATGCCAAACCCTAGATCTGGTTGTCACTTAACCATCTATGGGTTAGTGAGACTCTACTCTTTGGCTCTGTTCTTCATTTTGGCTTGCTGTCGGTCTTCGACTCTACCCTGACTCTACTTTCGTCGCATTATCTTGTAAGCTAACTTAAGCGGAGGGGTTTCATCTCCTGCTAGTTTTCCCAGCATGGTGGAAGAAGGTTTTGGGTTCTTGGAGCGGATAAGTTCATATTCACTGCATCATTCGGCCCTGGCCACACTTTCCCACTTAAAGATCGTTTCCTCCCTCATACAGACAGGTAAATTTCTCTTTGTCGGCTTCATGGTGTATATTTTAGCTTCTTCTCCATCACTCGGAAAACTTAGCTTACTTGTTTCTTCTTGGTATACTTAATGGTTATTTAAATATCTTACGGTTCTGCTGTGATATATACAGCACCGCCTGTGGAAATCCGAGGACCGAACAGTCTCCATGCCAGGTAATTTGACTTCCCACTTAACCGTGTTGCTAGTTTCAAAGTATAACAGACCCTGGGTTAAATCCTTGAATTTTATCTCGTCTCCATACTGTTGTTAATCTTTTTGTATTACTGTGTGCAGGTTAAATATTGTCCCGAGGCCTTCCGTGCTCAAAGTTTACTCTTCGATTTCTACTGCAAACTCCTCGTCCTAGGTCTAATATGCTTCTCACTCTTCCAGGTACTCTGAAGGTTTTTACCTCACTTCTGAGGACTATCGTCCTGTGCTTTTTAGCCAAACTGATTGACAGACGTTGATCTGTGTTGTAATGAAAATTTGTGAACATTTTCTTTTAATACATAGAACATAATGTAAAAGAATGCTTTTTCCTTGTGGATACCTGCCACAAAAGGTTTATGAATTTGATTGTATTATTTTACTGGAGGACTTTTATGAGGATTTATTTATTTAAGCTTATGTTTAAGCCCTTTTCTTTTAATCAGCATCTCAAGATTCGAATTTTCTGTGAATGCTTGGCTACTGGGTTTACATACTCTCCTGTGCAAGATATTTCTAGCTTTGCTTTAGTAATTTCGCATATGAGTTTGATTGCTAACTCTTCAACTTGTGCTATTCAGTTAAGTTGAATAGTGATAAAGATTTTACTCTTTTTATCTACTAGGTTTCCGTTTTGAATAAAAGAAGTCTGTTTGAATAAAGAAGGTTCATATGCCTGTACATGCATCCATGTCTTCAAACATTTATTGGTTTGAAAATCTGTTACAGGCTTAGTTATTTACTCTTCTATACTGGGTTTTCCAGAGTAACTCTCTTAATCTAGATTGCAGAATTAAATGTTACTTCAATGTCTAAATTCCTCTATGGAAATTACTCTTAGCTTACGCATGTATTTACCAATCAAATGGTGGTAGGTTTCTACCTTGAATTCATATTTTAGAGAATGTACCTCTGTGTTAAGAAGATGGACAAGCTATTATTGTTTGAGGATTAACTGTAACAGATGCTCTTCTCACTATATATTTTTGTTCCGGTTTTGGAAAATATTAGTTTGATTCTGGTGTTGTCTTTCTTAGTTAAGGTGACCGGACCACCAATCATAGTGTCTGTGTATAGTTTACATTAACTGTACAGAACGATGAGTCTTGGGTTGGGTACTTACCCAGTCTCCAAGATCGACAGTTCTGTCCCTTGTTAAAGAGTTTCTAAAAAAAACAATACTCAATAGTGACACATAGTTCAATTTACAGTTTCTTCTGTTTATTACAGTTCTGTCACCATATTCATACTACTATTCTGTTTACTAGCAACCCTTTAAGCTAAGACACAAAAAGGAAGCAAATAACTTATTCAACAATCTTTAATACAATCCAGAAGTATCGTTTGATGAAATTACAGAGAATACAAAATAACGGTACTTTGTCAAACTGATCATTTGCAGTATTAATCTTACTGAAAATAATAAATAGCTGCACATATGTCAAACTGATACTGCACAACATTAAGCTTACTAAAAATATTAAACAAATCTACTTATCTGAAAATGCATTGTTTTCATCTGTGGACCTCCCAACCATCAAGAGAGGCGATTAAATCCTCCTCTTTCCCCCGAGCTCCAATCCTAGATGGTACGGGTTAACAGTGGATTCTCTTTCTGCTGTGACCTCAGGATGCCTAGTCCAGTCAGTGCCAGAAATTATTTTAGGATTTTCTGAGCATTTTCCACTGGTCTTTACCAACTCTGGAAAATTCACTCCCTTCAATTGAAAAATAATAATAACGCAGAACCCCTACTCCTCACTGGGATGAGTCTCTTATCCCCAGAGAAGTTGGTAACTGTTTCCAACTGTCCCCAACCACTTTCCAGTTCTTGGAAAAAATCTCTTTCCATCAGATTTTACTTTCCTTAAGTTAATTCTTTTAACTTGTTTATTAAACATAACTTATTACCAAAAAAATAAATTTCCAGATCACTAAAACTAATTGCAGTTTTCATAAAAATAAAAATTGTCTTTTAACTAGTTAACACTAGTTATCTTTAATGAGGTTGTCACAACTCCCCCCTGGAAGTAACACCATCTTCGGTGTTTTTCCTCTACTCTGAAAAGAGCTCTGGGTAAACATCCCGTACAATTTTTTGTCCTCCCAAGTAGCCTCATCCGGGCCGAAGTCCTTCCATTGCACTTCAACTTGGGTGACGACACAGTTACAGAGTATGATTTCTCTCCATTCAAGTATGTGTTGTGGCTTGACCAGGTACTCACCATCCAGTTCTACTTGTATACAATAAAGTTCCATGTCAATTACTCGTAAATAATAAATATATCAAGTTAGGACTTTTATTTCTATCCTACCTATATATTTTTTCCAATGAATCACGTGCTTTGCATCATGTACATAACGCTTCAGCAGAGACACGTGAAACACATTGTGTACTCGAATGTGGTTGGGTAAAGCTAGTCGATAAGCTACTGGTCCCACCCTTTCCAAAATTTGGAAGGGTCTACAAAATCTGGGAGCCAATTTGGCGCAAGAGGTCCACCGTAAGGTACTTATTTTCGGTTTGATCCTCACATACACATGATCTCCCACTTCGAATTCTCGATAAGACCTCTTTTTATCTGCATAGATCTTCTGCCGATCTTGTGCAACCTTCAAATTTTGTCTTATTTTCTTTACTTCAGATTCCATTTCAGCCAGCATTTTGGGTCCTAGCAGTAATTTTGTCTCGGGACTGCTCCAATTTATGGGTGTGCGACACTGCCTCCCATAAAAGGCCTCGAAAGGACTCATCTTCAGGGATTCCTGATAACCATTGTTGTAAGAAAACTCAACAAGGTGCAGATAGTCCTCCCATTTGGTTGGCTGTTGCATCACATACATGTGTAGCATGTCCTCTAATACTTGGTTTACTCGCTCTGTTTGACCGTTGGTCTGGGGATGATAAGCTTTGCTAAAGTTTATCTGAGTTCCTAGTCCCGTAAACAAGGTCTTCCAGAATGCTGAAGTAAACTTAACATCCCGATCTGAGATAACTGTTTTTTGGAATTCCATGCAATTTTAAAATCTCCTTCATAAATATGTCGGCTATCTGTACAGTCTTGTAAGTAGACTGCATGGGTATAAAATGTGCAGATTTACTCAATATGTCCACTACTACCATGATGGAGTCATTTTTCCTTTTTTTTCGAGGTAAGCCTATAATGAAGTCCAGGGACATGACCTCCCACTTCCATTCAGGTATCGGTATGGGCTGCACCTTCACCTGTTGACACTCCAAACATTTACTTAAATATTCAACATGTTTTTACGCATACCAGGCCAGAAAAATACCTTCCTAATTGCAGTCATCATTTTCTGGTATCCTGGGTGACCGACGTAATTGTTGCGATGGTACTCATTCATTATGAGCTCTTTCAGATCCATCCGGTTAGGTACATACAATTTACCCCGGAAAGTGAGCATCTGATCTTCGTTTATTCCATACTCAAATGTACTTCCTTGCTTTCTGACTTCTTCTATCTGTTGCCATAAAAATTGGTATTCTGGATCTTTTTGTGCTTCTTCCTTCACTTGTTCCAAAAAGTTACTTTCTAGCTTATTATAATACAGCCCATATATACCATGTAATTTTCTGCTTAAAGCATCAGCTACCCAGTTTTCTTTTCCCTTCACGTGCTGGATGTCCAGATCAAACTCACTTAAGAAGGCATTCCACCTTGCTTGTCTAGAGTTTAAATCAGTTTCCTTGAAGTAGTTGGTCAAGCTACTATGATCTGTTTTTAGCACAAACTTTTTACCTAGCAGGTAGTGTCTCCATATCCGGAGTGCATGTACTACTGCTGTTAGTTCCAGATCATATGCTAAATATATTTGTTCATGATCCTTCAGCTTTCTTGATTCGTATGCCACCACTTTACCTTCCTGAGTTAAAACTACTCCAACTCCCTCTTTACTGACGTCTATACAGAATTCAAATTCTTTATTGGTGTCAGCTACTCTCAGCACTGGTGCAGTGGTTAAGAGCTTCTTCAGCCTCTCAAAACTATTCTGACACTCAACAGTCCATTTGTAAACTTTTCCCTTCCTCTGTAAGGAGGTAATGGGAAAAGCAATTCTGGAAAATCCTTCAATAAATCTTCAATAGTATCCATCTAATCCCATAAAGGATCGAATGTCTGCCACATTCTGGGGTACTCGCCATTCCATGATTGTCTTGATCTTCTCCGCATCCACAGCAATCCCTTCTACTGAAATAACATGGCCCAAATATTGGATTTATGTTTTAAAGAAATCGCATTTACTAAACTTAGCATACAGTTGGTGTTTTCTTAATATTTCCAACACAGTACGCAAATTCTCTTTATGCTCTTCCTAATTTTTAGAATAAATTAGAATATCGTCTATAAATATGAGTATGAAACTATCCAAGAAAGGATGGAAAATTCCGTGCATTAACCTCATAAAGGTTGTTGGTGCATTTGTCGACCCAAAAGGTAAGACCACAAATTCATAATGCCCGTACCTAGTACAGAATGTTGTCTTGTAGATGTCTTCATCCTTGATTCAAATCTGGTGATATCCGGATCTTAAATCTATTTTGGAAAACACCGTGGCCCCCTTCACCTAATCAAACAGATCGTCAATCCTTGGCAAGGGGTATTTGTTCTTGACTGTTAACTTATTGAGTTGTCTATAATCCATACACATCAGCATGGTTTTGTCTTTCTTATTTACAAATAGCACTAGTGACCCCCAGGGAGACACACTCGGATGAATGTAAGCTTTGTCCAGCATCTCCTGTAATTGCATTTTTAACTCTGTTAACTCTAGTACACTCATTCTGTAAGGATCCCTTGACACAGGAGAAGCTCCTGGCATTAACTCTATGGTGAAGTCGATGTCTCTCCTTGGTGGTAGTCCAGGAATATTTTCTGGAAAAACTTCCAAGAATTCTTGTACCACAGGTATATTCTCCATTACAGGTGCTTTATCCTTGGAATCTGCATATCCCACTTGTATAGCATATAACTGACATCCCTTCCTTACACATTTATTCATTTGGGATGCTGTAATTGGGTGTAACTATAGTGGCTTCTTTATTCCGTGAATCTCTTTACGCATTCCATCATGCATTCTGTAGTAAATAATCTTTTCCTTACAGTCCACTAAATTCCAATGCTTTTCTAGCCAATCCATGCCTAGCAAGACATCATAGGATCCTAATGGCATAATGTTTAGATCCACTTGTAACTGCTGTTCTGAAATTTCTAAAGTGCAGTTTGGAATTTTGGCAGTTACTTTTCGTTTTGCTCCAACAGCTAGCTGTACTAGCCATGAACTTTTAAATTTTTGTTCTTTAAATTTACACAGTTCTACTACTTTGGGACTAACATAGCTCAGACTTGCACCTGGGTCTACCAAAATAGAAACATATTGAGTTAGTATTTTACCTTCCAGCTCAATCATTGTTGGCTGATAATCTGTCTGTCGGTCCTCTAACGATGCATTGATATGAGGGATGTTTCACACCACATCACCTATTGTAGAGGCTTCCTGCAATTTTTCCATTGTGTCATTTCTTGCTCGTTGTGGGCAGTTTTTGTAGTAATGTGCCTCACCACACCCCCAACATTGTAGAGGTGGCTTAGTCACCTGCCCTTGCTCAGGCTTACTGGATACCTCCGTAGGCTTTTCTTCTGCTGGCCACCTATTTCTTTGATGATTTCTGCCAAACTGTCTGTCGACAGGATTACGTGCAGAATTCTTAAAGTTATCACTTTTTTCCCTTTTGAAGTTTGAGTTGTTTTTTTGTCCTTTTCTTGGCTGCCGACTTTTGCCAACTTCCCCTTTTTCCTTGGACTACTGGTAGCACATTTGGGCTTTTAGAATGGCTTCATCCATGGTTCGGGGTTTACAAAATCTATTCGCTCCTTCATATGTGTTGGCAGGTTGCTCAAAAGTATTTGCACCTTAGCCTTTTCCTCTCGCAGATATGAAACGTATCGTAACAGGGAAGTGAACTTGGTGATATATTCATCCATGGTCATCTGTCCCAATCTTAAGTTATGAAATTCCTTAGAGTTCTCATCGTAAAATCGTTCTGTTAGATATTTTTCCTTAAAGTATTGCTCGAATGATTCCCAGGTGACATATTGTTCCTCTATGCTGCGAACATTCTTTCCTCCCACCACAAAGTAGATTTCTCTTTCAATTGATATATGGCTAATCTAGCCCTCAGGTTGCTACTATATTCATACACCTAAAATTACTTATTCATGTTTATTAACCAAGCTTCAACCACTTCCTCAACTTCACCATCAAACATTGGTGGTTTTATTTTCCGAAAATCCCCATGAAGTTTTACCTTCTGCTTTTTAGCTTCTTTCTTATCTGACGCATTGCCCAATTCTGCTTCATTGTAAATTTTGTTCTTACTTCGCTGGGATGGGCTTCTTTCCACTCTTTCAGTGGTGTTATTTCTCATTTTATGTTCATCTTCTTCTTGCAGGCCTCTGTCAATACTCGGATGTTCCACCTCATGGTTTTATTTATCTGACAGAATCTTTAATATATTTTCTTGGTCCTGCAATAATCGTTCATTATCTTTTCGAACATGAACCATTTCTTCATGTAGCTATTGTACCGTATTCAACAGGAAACTGGTTTGATGTTGTTGTTCTTCCAGTAGCCTACTAGTTTGTTGATATTGTTCGACATTCAACTGAACCCACATTTCGGGGTTCATTACTAGTTGAGTTTGGGGTTCCCCGGTGTCTTGGGGGTTTTGATGTGTTGTTCATCTTCTCATAATTTTCCTGCTACACCACTAAACTCTGTGCATCAGTATACACACAACTTATCATTAGATGACCCTTAGGGTCCCAGCGTATGAACGCTGCTCTGATACCACTTGTCACATATCCACATATCCATGTAATAACATAAAAAAAAATTAATCTTACAGTAGTAATTATTTTATTTTACATGGCTAACTTTAACATTAGAGGGTCGCATATTGGTTTCCTCTTTTAAGACTTAACCCTTTTTGCAACATGGTTGATATTGAAATCACCTCTATGTAATACCATATTCTATTTCAGAGTTTAACATTTAAATGCTAACCAAAATATACAATGGTCACATTCGGCCCACCGATACATAATTAACCATCAGTTCATGAATCTTATACCTATCTCGTCCATGGTTTAGTTGGCATGGTTGCAAATTTAAGGTGAGAGTATACGCATTTAAATCCACCCAACAGCTGTTGGTCTCAGCATTAATTGTGCGGGATTCTATGGTACCTGGCTAGCTTGCTACCGTCTATCTCAAGTTAGATCAATGGTCTTTGTCTCAGGCAGGAAAATGTTATGGATATTCATGCCAAACCCTAGATCTGCTTGTCACTTGACTGTCTATGGGTTAATGAGACTCTACTCTCTGGCTCTGTTCTTCATTTTGGCTTGCTGTCGGTCTTCGGCTCTACCCTGACTCTACTTCTGTCGCATTATCTTGTAAGCTAACTTAAGCGGAGGGGTTTCATCTCCTGCCAGTTTTCCCGCATGGTGGAAGAAGGTTTGGGTGCTTGGAGAGGGTAAGTTCATGTTCACTGCTTCGTTCGGCCCTGGCCACACTTTCCCGCTTGAAGCTCGTTTCCTCCCTCATACAGACAAGTAAATTTCTCTTTATCGGCTTCATGGTGTATATTTTAGCTTCTTCTCCATCACTCGGAAAACTTAGCTTACTTGTTTCTTCTTGGTATACTTAATGGTTATTTAAATACCTTACAGTTCTGCTGTGATATATACAACACCTCCTGTGGAAATCCGAGGACCGAACAGTCTCCATACCAGGTAATTTTACTTCCCACTTAACCGTGTTGCTAGTTTCAAAGTATAACAGACCCTGGGTTAAATCCTCGAATTCTCTTTCATCTCCATACTGTTGTTAATATTTTTGTATTACTATGTGCAGCTTAAATCTTGTCCTGAGGCCTTCCATGCTCAAGGTTTACTCTTTGATTTCTACTGCGAACTCTTCGTCCTCGGTCTAATATGCTTCTCACTCTTCTAGGTACTCTGAGGGTTTTTACCTCACTTCTGAGGACTACCGTCTTGTGCTTTTTAGCCAAACTGATTGACAGATGTTGATCTGTGTTGTAATGAAAATTTGTGAACATTTTCTTTTAATACATATAACATAATGTAAATGACTGCTTTTTCCTTGTGGATACTTGCCACAAAAGGTTTATGAATTTGACTGTATTATTTTACTAGAGGAATTTTATGAGGATTTATTTATTTAAGCTTATGGTTAAGCCCATTTCTTTTAATCAGCATCTCAAGGTTCAAACTTTCTGTGAATGCTTGGCTACTGGGTTTACGCACTCCCCTGTGCAAGAGATTTCTAGCTTTGCTTTAGTAATTTCGCATATGAGTTCGATTGTTAACTCTTCAGCTTGTGCTATTCAGTTAAGTTGAACAGTCATAAATCTTTTACTCTTTTTATCTGCTAGGTTTCCGTTTTGAATAAAAGAAGTCTGTTTGAATAAAGAAGGTCCATATGCCTGTACATGCATCCATGTTTTTAAACATTTATTAGTTTGAAAAGCTGTTACAGGCTTAGTTATTTACTCTTCTATACTGGGTTTTCCAGAGTAACTCTCTTAATCTAGACTGCAGAATTAAATGTTACTTCAATGTCTAAATTCCTTTGTGGAAAATACTCTTAGCTTATGCATTTTGTTACACAGTAATTTTTCACCGTCCCTACCATTCCCCGTCCCGCACAATGGAGGACCCATTTTGTGACCTGTGAACATTGTTATGCCTTGAAATCATCATCAATGCATTCCTCTAAGCATGAGCTTCAATTTCCCTAAAGACATCTCCTTGCAAAAAATCATGAAAACATCTCCTTTTGCATTGGCGCAGGCAGACAGTTCATAACTCGCGCCAATGAGGAAAATCCTACAAAGAGGCCGCGCCAACTGGCGCTTTGTCCCAGAGCAGCAGTCGCGCCAACCAATTTAAGGAGTTTTTTTTAAATAAAGATGGCGGAAGTTGTGTTTCAACAAACTCAGAAACCATTGCCTATCTTGAGTTGGGAGGTTTGGCTGCGGGAGTTCCATGGAAGGGAAGTGGTTTGCCACCTCTCATGGAACCTTCCTTCATGATAGGGCCAATCCCACAATAATAGGGATCCCAACTCCCTCCTTTCCCATCTATAAAAGCCTGCTCAATTCCATTGCAAGCTAGTCTTGAAGTGCCTAAGCTTTGAATCTCCAAATTCCCAAGAGCCTTTGTGCTGTAAGAGCCCTCTTTCTTCCCTTAAGGCCGACTCAAGTAAGGAGACTATCGTCGAGAGACTCTAGAGAGGTTTGCCCTTTCCCTGGCGAGCTTTGCGAGACGTGAACAACTGGGGACCCTTTCGAAAGAGACCGCGGTGTCAGAACATTGGTTGTACTCTCTTTCGATTGCTTATTAATGAATGACTACCGGTTATGGTTCCACTCTGTTTTTCACTTATGTTAATAATGAGTTATATCCTTTCTGACTGATATATAGTTGTGTATTCTGGATTTTATTCTTGTATTCGTGTTGTTTCTTGCATGTGCAGGTGTCCATTCACGGAGATCGTGGGGATCGTGATCTGCCGAGGCTGAGGAACGGGAACGCTGTCTCTTCTACGAATCATAGCACTGGACTCCAGGTAGGCGTCCATCGTTGGCTTATTTATGCACAATTAGGAACTTGCGCTGTAGCATTTGATGATTGTTGCTAGACCCCTGCTGGGCTAGTAGGGATCGCCTCTGTCCGCAGAGGGGATTTACCTCCTCAACAATTTGGCGACTCCGCTGGGGATCGTCTATTTTTCACTGTCTCATTTTTTTATGCTTGTATTCGTATTGTTTCTTGCATGTGCAGGTGTCCATTCACGGAGATCGTGGGGATCGTGATCTGCCGAAGCTGAGGAACGGGAACGCTGTCTCTTCTACGAATCATAGCGTTGGACTCCAGGTAGGCCTCCATCGTTGGTCTGTTTATTCGCAATTAGGAACTTGCGCTGTAGCATTTGATGATTGTTGCTAGACCCGTTACAGAGATCGCTCTCGTCTCGTAGAGGGATTTACTCCTTCAACAATGGGGAAAACCCCCCTATTTATAACAAAATATTGGGGCAGTCTAGAACTCGGTGTATGAATAAAATATTATTAATCGAATTCTAGAAGCACCTTTTAGGAATATTTTATTATATTTGTTGGAGGGAAAAGGATTCTTGACTTGGGTCAATTCCTTTATTTATAAATAATAAATAAATAAATGATTTATTTATTATTTTAGGAATATGGTGGGAATATAATTAAATAAATAATGATTTATTTAATTATTTAAAAATGATTTAGTCAAATTTAACTAGGAATATTATTTAAATAATGATTTAAATAACTTATTCCTGGGAAATAATCAAATAAATAATGATTTATTTAATTAATTTCCTTGTTTTGGGTTAATTATGACCAGGAAATATAATAAAATATAGATTTTCTTATTATTTCCTTTTAGGGTTTCCTGTTTAGACCATAAACAACTTAATAAAGGTGTTTTACTAAGTTATTTCACATAGTGAAAGCAATTTTACTTAGGGTAAAATTGGTCTTACATGGTGTACTTGGGTTCATCTAATGATAATAGGTTAGATGACTAAAAAATGGTGTAAATGGGGACAGCCTCAACGTATGAGTGTTAGATAAAATCGTATTAATCTCAAGTACGTTGTAAGAACTCAATCACTAGACATCAAAAGGCAAGTCATGTGGTTGAGACATCTCACACACACCCGGGAATCACAAATAGTTGTTGTTGCATCACTGGACCATCAAGTATACGGATCTCGATCATGCTGAAAAGAGCTAGAGCAAGGTACACCGCCCTCTAGACCTGTCTTCTGGAGTAAATGATTTGATGTCGACAGAAGGAGGCCCACCATAGGTGAGGCAATAAGTGATCCCCAACTAAGGCACGAGAGAAAATAGTAGAGTGACAAATAAACGGACATTAATGATGATGATGAAATGGGGGATACTAAGCAGCGGATGGACGACTTCCCTTGTTAGAGCATAAAGGGCATGAATGGCTTGGTAGCGACTAACCCACTATCATGAGGGATAGGGAAAAATGGGACTGAAGGCCATAATGTGCAACACGAGAGAGGGACCAAGCACTGAAGGATGGAGGATTATAGCATAATACAAAGGGACTTGGGATAGACTCCATGAATGCGATGATGACTCAACTCGGATAATCTAAACAAGGGTGACTCAATGGTGCTGCCACACAGTAAATGTCCAATGGGGGACCATAAAAACATGAGTACAATAGGGTATCTCATGACGAAAATCAACACGAACAAGGACAAGTAAGGAGGCAAAGTGGTGCCCCAAGTACAAGTGTTGTAAGTGAGGAAATTTGATTTGGAGGAGAGGTGAATAGAACCTTCGTGGACACAATGTGTCCTGGTGAAGTATCAAGGTAATAAAGACTAATAGGTACCTAGAGCTCATGAACGGGCTAGGTTGCCTTTTTTGGGGTCTGTTCTGCCACCTGGGTAGCGAGTACTAGGCAGAAAACTGTGACCTGTCCCAGGAAATGACCTGAAAAGTGCGACTTGTCAGAGAAAGGGGGTTTCAATGTTGTTTTTGGCTGAGTTCTAGGATTTGTATGGTTGAGGGGCCTAGGTGCCCGTTGAGTCTCAAATCTGCATCTTTCCTATACACCTTTCTAGACCTTTTTCATTCACCTGAACCTTCTAAGTTGTCAATATCATTGCATATTAATTGTAAAAGAGCATCTAAAATGGTTTTTAACTATGTTTTGTGTCTACTGTTTGATTTAGATTTTTGCTCATTTAGCTGCGGAATCTTGCCACTTTCCGCAGCTGCTGCAACTTTCCGCAGCCATTTTGTGAAAGTCTATGTTGTAGGTGTCTTCAGGCAATTCGAGCCACATGGGCAAGTCAGAAATGATGTGGACATGGATCGTGTCCTATTGGCTCGGGAAAATTCACCTAAGGAGGCTGTGGTCAAAGGTGGCCAAGTGGAAGTCAACCGTAGAGTCCCACGGTGAGAGGAATCTATTTCTCATCACATGAAGATTTGTATGACCGTTTCTAATTTATGGGAGACACATCAACACCTGTACACGGCTCCATAAGCCGAATCCAACATCCACTCTTCATATATTTACTCCTCACCGCGGCCATGATGCTGGATCTCTGGACGTGATGGTTCATGTGTCTCTATCAGCACAAACTTTAGGGAATTAGTTATATCACCTTTGTTATAAATAACACGTTTTCATACGCATAATAGTTAGCCTCCATATAGCTCTGTAATGTAATTGCGTTGCCACTGTGCTGTAATATCATTTCTCTATTATGACTGCATTTTAATATATAAGAAGACTCTGTTTCCAAGCGTAATTCGTATTTGAAGGTTGTTGCCCGAGGCTGGTGCAGAGGGCCCCTGCACATGCTGAGGTTTTGTGCATTACTGTATAGTTTCTTGTTTTATTTCTTTAAGTTCATTGTGCCATAAGTCATTCACGTGTTTATACATTGCATCTTTTATGGTATTTATGCTTCATCTCTGTTCATAATCTTTCATGCTTTACATTTTACTTCTGTCCATAATCTTTCATGTTTTATGTTGTGGTTAACTGATCAGTGTTCTTGTTTCAGATTACAATAGGCAGCCCGGGCACTTGCACATATTTTTATAATGACTAATGACATGGAATCAATATTTTCCTTCTGCTAATTTACTTTTCTTAGTTCTTATTTAATTCCAGCACTGTTTGTTTATTTCAGTCTTGCACATTTGCTTCAGTAGTTAGATTTAGATATATTAAACTGCTCATGTCATTTTCAGTTACCTCCGAAAACCATAGCTGGACTAATGGTGAGGGATTGAAGTATGAGTGTGTAGTTTGATATTAGTTTACTTTCTGCAAGTTAGATATATTAAATTGCTCATGTCATTTTTAGTTACCTCCGAAAACCATAGCTGGACTAATGGTGAGGGATTGAAGTATGAGTGTGTAGTTTGATATTAGTTTACTTTCTGCAAGTTAGATATATTAAATTGCTCATGCCATTTTCAGTTACCTCCGAAAACCATAGCTGGACTAATGGTGAGGGATTGAAGTATGAGTGTGTAGTTTGATATTAGTTTCTTTTTCTGCAAATTAGATATCAGATTGCTCAAGTTGTTTATGGTTACCTCCGAAAGCCATAGCTGGACTAATGGCGAGGGATCAGAATATAAGTTGATGTAATTTGATTTAGATTTACTTTATTGCAATTCTTGGATTTCTTTAAGCATAGTTTCTTTTGTATTTGGACAGCAACAAGGATAATGAGTTTC